>LPNX010772850.1:0-189537 GCA_001517045.1 Pseudotsuga menziesii | reverse complement strand
CCGTGAACGAGTTGGAAGGGGGAAAAACCTGTAGCAGTTTTGACATTGGTTCGATAAGCCCAAAGAGCAGGATATAACATGATGTGCCAATTCGAATGGGCTGCATCAATAGTATGTTTAAGGATAGTTTTTAAAGTCTTGTTTACAGCCTCAACTTGACCATTTGCTTGCAGATAATATGGAGAAGAATGTTCTTGTCGGAATCCGAGCATGGTGGTCAGCTCTGTCATCATGTGATTTTGGAAATGACTGCCATGGTCAGTGACAATCACTTTGGGAATACCAAACCTAGCAATAATCTGATTAAACACGAAGAAAGCTACCGTTTCCCCATTATATTTGAAAGTAGGCATTGCCTCTGCCCATTTTGTGAAATAGTCGACAGCGACAATGATGTATTTATGCCCCCCAGCCGAGGCTGGGTTGCATGTCATATAATCTATCCCCCATTTCATGAAGGGGCCTATCGAGACAACGGGAAAAAAGGGAGCAAGATGTGACCACATTTTTCTGGTGTACAGCTGACATGGATGATGGCGTTTCATAGCTTCCACACAATCTTTAAAGATAGTGGGCCAGAAATACCCAGCACGTAATATCTTCTGGGCCGTTGCTAACCCAGATAAATGACCCCCACATGCTCCGCTATGGGAATCATTTAGGACAATCTCCGCTTCCTCATGAGTAAGGCAGCGATGCAAGATGGAATCTACCCCTCGTCGATATAATGTATCTCCTATAATGAGGTAGTTTTTAGCATGAAGACGTAACTTGCATCGTTCTTCCTTAGAGTAAGTGGTAGGATAATTCAAAGTCTAGAGATATATAAGAATATCTCCATACCAAGGATCAGAGGTGGATATAAGGAAGATGTGCTCATCTGGGAATGAGTCATCTTGAACCACTACATCTTCTTCCGTAGGGAACTCTGCTATAAGCTCGACAAAAACTAAGGATTTTTTGGATTTAGCGAATTGGAAAACCAAGTCAAACTCTTGGAGAATGACTATCCACTTATTGAATTTTCCCCCAACAATCCGTCGGGATAAAACATATTGGAAAGGGTTTACATCCGCCACTACAGTAGTGGTCCTTAGTAAGATGTAGTGCCGTAACCTCTGTACAGCATACACAGCTGCTAAGGCTAACTTCTGGACTTGGGAGTAATTAAGCTCAGGTCCAACCAGAGCACGGCTAAGATAATAGACAACATGCTCAACGAGCTTGTCATCCTCCTGAACTAGCACTACCCCAATGGTAGACTCCTACGCGGCCAGATATAATATAAAATCCCTAGAATAATCTGGCGGGCGTAATAAAGGAGCCGACAACAAGGATTTCTTCAATGCCTTGAACGCGAGTTGTGCAGTTTCATCCCATACAAATGGGGTGTCCTATTTAAGCAGGCACATGAAACCTTTTGTGATCTTGGCATAATTAACAATAAAACGTCGAAGGAAGTTAGACTTTCCTTGTAAACTCTGAAGTTGCCTAAGTGAACGAGGAGGAGGCAGATTTACAATGGCCTCAACTTTTAAAGGATCCACCTGAATGCCCCTACTAGAGACAATGAATCCAAGCAATATACCTGATTCGACGCAGAAAACACACTTGTGGGGATTCAAGCAAATTTTATAGTACCTGCATCTCTCAAAAATCAACCGTAAATGATCTAGATGCTGGATCCTCTTGTGAGAATGAGCAGGTAGATCATCAAGGTAAGGCTCGACAATGGATTTTATATCGTGAAAATCAAAGTTCATGGCTCGTTGAAAGGTTTCCCCTGCATTTTTCAATCCAAAGGGCATTTTTCTATATGCGAATGTACCCCAAGGGAAAATAAAAGCAGTTTTATGCTGGTCTTCCGGTTTGATTTGGATTTGATTGTAGCCGGAGAAACCATCCATAAACGAGAATACCTCACTACCTGCACATGCATCTATGATCTGATCAATAAACGGTGTAGGGTAGTTGTCCTTAGGACAAGATTTGTTAAGGTCTCGAAAGTCCGTACAAACGTGAATAGTCCCTTTCTTTTTATCAACAGGAACTGGGTTGGACACCCATTCAGTCAAAGCTACGGGATATATAAAACCTACTTTCAACAGCTTTTCAACCTCTGCCTTCACAGCCGCCTCTTTACGCGGGTTCACGGGGCGTAATTTTTGCCGAACTGGCTTGGCATCAGGGTAGGTTGGGATCTCATGTTGAACAATAGATGGATCAATTCCTCGCATCTCCTCATCTGACCAGGCAAAGATATCACAGAATTCCTTGAAATGGGAAGTATAAATGGCAATCTCCTCCGGAGAGCAGTTTGCACCTATATAGATATTTTCCATGAAATCTGGTTTTACAGAGATGTTGATTGGTATGGTGGCAGAAATTTTTTCCATATTCCCCTCGGCAAACACTCCTTCCCTAGGTAAAGGGTTAACAGGTGTATCAACATCATCCGATAGTCTCACATGAAACTCTTGGTTTTCTATCTTGCTTAGCTCTGGAAGGAAATAAGATCGGTGATGAAGATCCTCACATATCTTATCACGTGAACACATAGCTTCCAGAATATCTTCATCGGAAGGTAAAACAATGTCTAAGCAATCTATGGAATGTAAAGAGTTTTCCGCCCATGCGGGCATATAGACTTCTTCCAGATCATCCGAGACTGTAAGAGGATCTGGAATGGGATCTACAGTATTTTGGGTAATAGCTTGATATGCCACTTCCACTGCAGATAAGGGCACTTCCGGTTCCTGAGGGGTTGGGAGGACCCAAGGATCAGTCCTATCAACCACCGAATCAATGGACTTCCCTACAGTAGTAGAACCGATATAAAGGACTGGATATGGAATATCGAATGTGCCCATCAATGATGCGTACATTCCAGCCCCCAAGCTCTGTGCAGCAGGTTTGGCCTGATCAACCAATGGCACAGTGGAATATTTAGACTCTAGGTGGCCTTTTCGAGTAAAATCAAGCTGGTCAACAGTGACCACCTTGCCCTCATGTGGAAAAACCATGACACAAAAGACAGCAGATGCAACAACAGACATTGCATAAGTCCAATTCCTACCCAGAAGCAAATTGTAGTCCAATGGGGCATCAATCACTTCGACTTCAACAGACACTGCTTTTCCAACCAACTTAATCTCAAAAGCTGGTAGGATACCATGTGGATGGAAAGAACTTCCATCAAAAGCAGTAAGTAAAGTGGTTGATGGGACCAGCTCTGGGGATCCAAGAGCTTTCCAACAGGCCAGGGACATAACACAAGTAGAGGCTCCCTCATCAACAACCGCTCATCCAATGGTCTTACCACCATGGACAACATCTATCGATAGAGCTACATGATAAGGGAGGCGAATTTTAACATCAGAGAGATGAAATTTCGCAGTGAGACTCGAAGAGTCCATGCTACCTAAAGCTGCTAAGAGGGCATCCCGCTGAGCAGGACAACTCTGTAGCACCTCCAAAGCTGACATTGCACAAGGATTCTAAGCCAAGTATTCAACCACTGAGTAGTTAGAAGCGGCTCGGGCATTCGGGTTATGCAAAGTATTCTTAAAGACACCTTTGGGTATCTTTGGCATTATTTCCGCAGGTTTCTCTATAGTGAGAGGGTTGGAAGATTCAACTACAGCTTTACCCTTCTCATCGGTCTCCTTCTCATAGTTTTTGTTCCTAGTTTGTAACAAAGTTGAGGATCTAACCATGTTGATATAATTGGGGTCAGGGGCAGCTTGAGTGCCCCCTGCTACGGTAGAAGTTGAAGCAGAATTCTGCCCTTGGGGAAACGGATCCTTCAGAACAGCTGGCGGTTGAGCTTGTAATAGCTTCTGAGCTTGTTCCATGAGGGGAAAAAGGTGAGTAAGATGGTCCCCTTGGCACAACTTACAAGGGAACTTGAATTTCTTCTTTTTTTTTTTGCCCCCATCAGCATTGTTCGTGGGCTTTGGCTTGTTTTGATTTTGGTTTCCCTCTCCCTTTTTATCTTTCTTCTTCTTCCCACCGGACTGCTAATTTCCCTTTGAAGAGGTTTGTGCAAAAACATTTGCACTTTGGGGGGAGGGGGCAGCCTTTGCTGCCTCTGCCGTAGACTGTTTGACAGATAATTGGTGAAGTTGTTTGGTCAAAGACTATATAGTGGGAGAGTTTATGGACCCAACCACACCATTGGCATGGGGTCCAGGCTTGGGTTTCTCGGCCTCATGTGAAGGCCTTTGTGCCTCAGGGATAATTTCATATAGAATCCCAGACTGTGAATAAATCAAGTCCAACTGCTGGTCCCTGAGTATGGCTTCTTCTTCACTAGTCACTCCTGATGTGGAAACATCCTTAGATATGTATGGCAACAATGACTTAAGGAACCACTCTAATAGAAACTCAGGAGGGATGGTAGATTTGATAAGACTCTTTCGCCTCCTCCACTCTTGGATATGATCCGAGATGTGGGTTGCCTTGTTTTGCCTGAAAGTAGACAACAAATCCGTTCTAAAATTGTAATGAACTGGAAGCTGAAAGTGACTGAGGAAAGCACTAGCTAGGTCCCAGAAACTACTAAAAGCAGCAGAAGGCAGCTCAATGTACCATTTTGCTGTAGTGCTAGTCAAGGTCCTCTGGAACAGCCTCAATCTCACTGAATCTTCATTCAATGAGTTGGAAGAACACCACAAGTGGAAGGTGGTGGTATGAGCCCCAGGATCTTCACCAGCCTTACCTTCGAACTTAGGGATGTCCGAGAGCAGTTTGGTGGGAATAGGTGGCCACAAGGGGTCATGCCTCACCGGGTCATTCATCAATTTGGATAAGTCTGGCAAGTTCAAAGTTGCCAGAAACGGAAGTTTGGGCCTAATCGGTGCACTAGATGTGCTAGCTTGGGGATTAGAGGGTCCAGCCCCCGGATGCCCATAGGTAAAGGTGGGGTTTCCCCCTAACACCGATTGTGAAGTGGGAAGGTTTACTTCAAATGGATTCCATCCATAGGCCATAGGATTTTGGGTGGAAGGTGCAGTGTAAGTGGTTCGGGCCATCCCCATAGAAGCTGAGGTCTGAAAGACTAGAGTAGGTATCCCTCTGCTAAACAAAGAGAAGGGAGAGCTCATGTATGGGACCGAAATAGGGGTATGGAAGCTCTGCCCATAAGAGGTGTTGCCCCCAAACTGCACTCCTACATATGAAGGAGATGGACCTACGTATGGACTGGATGGGGGAATGTGCCCCCCATTCCAAGGAAATCCTTGGACATAAGCCGAGGATCCTACCGGACCACTCTGAGTAGTGTAAGGGAAGGAAGAGGGAATGGTAGGTATACTGGGGATCCCAGCAACCGTGTTACCAGAAATACCTCCTATGTTGGAGTGAACCGGTGGTTGAACCACCCGGCTCGCTAGATTTAAAGGGGTAGAAGGCAAACTAGATATAGGGGCACTAACCGAGGGAGGTAGTACCCCTTCAACCGGAAGGGTTGAGGTAAACACAAAAGAACTCTCTTTCGCAGAAGACATGACTCTACTCAAAGGGACACCTAATACTGGTGAACGAAAAGGTCTAACTTGGACGATCACAGGACCGTTAAGATCAGTCAAGGGAGAGTTAAAATTTCTTGCAAACTCTTCAGTCTGCAATTCTCTATCTCGACTGTGTCTAAATCAAAACGGTTAGCTATCAATTCAGGTTCACCAAGAACCTCACTTACTCCTACTGGTTCAAAAGAACCGTCTGTGCCTAATCTCCGCCTTTGGGGTAAAGGTGGAGGCTCCAATGTAGGAAGAGGAGGAAGGTTTCTCAACCTTCTTGACCTTCTAACTAGTTGGTCCTCCAGAATAAAAAATTTTACTTAATCACACCCTAAGGTCAACTAAGCACAAGCAAATCCACAGAACATACACTAAAAATATCCTAGAGTCTCAAGCAATCAAACCAGGGTATAAATATATGCTTTCCCGAAGAAAGCTGATGAACAGTTACTTGGCGTCCTTGAGGGGTTCTCAGGCACAAGCGAAGGAATCACCCACCACCCTCTTGCACTTTCCACAAGGGTTACCTTCCAAGCTCGTTCGAGGTGAACCAGAATAAACTTCCGGTTTACCTAGGTATGAACCCTAAAGAGACAAGAGACTAAGGCTACCTTGACAATACCAGCTGTCTGGGGGGACAGTCGCAAGCCGAAATCGTACGCATGGGAAGGGTAGCTGAGCCCAAAACTCTGTCTAGGACAGAATCCCCATATGTGTAAAAGTCCTGGTTTACATTTTGATAAGGATTCGAGGGGTTATCTCCTCTGTCCAAGCCTCCACACGGCCTAGTGCTTAACTGCCGTTTGAGAGGAGCTTCCCAGATACAGTGATAGAATCAAGGATTTACCTAAAGAACGGTCCACTATGTCTGAGTTTATAACTTGTGGGAAGTTTACACTCCCTATCCCACAAGTCTAGCCTAAGCTAGTAGGTGAAAGGCCCCTAAAAATAAAACTTACTAATAAATTTTAATTTATGCATTTATTTTAAGGGTTGTTTCTTACTCAAGAGGAAATGGAAGTGATATACTGTATGGTGTTTTGACTCAGCAGAAAATAAATGAAAGTAAAGTGCATTCAAAGCAAACTACTACTGTAAAACAAACTTCTTTTCATTTTTTCAAATATATATTGATGAACTACAACACTGATAAGAGAAACTAAACCTATGTTTTTGTAATTTTCTGAGATTATATATTTTTAAAATGAAGCAAACACTACTTATGCAAAAATCACAATGCAAAAGACTAACTTGTTTTGTTTTCACTTTAAAAATTGCTCAAAGAAACTACTATGCATCTACAATGCACTATGTTTGAGTCAACTTGAAACTTACAAACTATATACAAACTACAAACTGAAACAAACAGGTTGACAGAACCTACAGACCAGCAAGAGAAGAAGGCTAGGAACCCTAGCTTGGGTGCTAAACAATGACACAAAACCACTGCAGACTTAAAAAATGCAAGTGTAAACTAGCAACTGTCAGAAAGCAGACTGGAAAAACAGAGTCCAAGACCCTGATCACTGATCTGGACTAAGACACTTGGACCAAGAACCCAAACAGGCCAAAAGCTTCAGGATGCAAACAGTAAATAAATCAAGTAAAAAGACTCAATGGCTTTCAAAAAGCACTAAGATGTGATCACCTAAGGCAATCAAGCAAACTCTACAGCATTCTTCAAGAAAGTCTTCTCAGAAAACAAGGACTATAACAAGAAAATACACAAGCAAACTCTTCTTTAAAAATCCAAATCTTTAGGAGTACTCGCAACTGTCTAGCAGTGCAACTCGTGAATGACTCGCGACTGTGCAGTATAATAATCCGCGAATGCAACTTTATACTCGCGACTGTCCAGTAGGACAACCCGCAAATGGGTATAAATTTTTTCTTAAAAGCAAAGAAAAAACCCTAAGACTTTCAAATGCTGAAGTAAGCAAGATCCAGGATAAAAAACCACAGTCAGACTCACAAGAAAAACTGGTCAGGATAACAGAAATGACCTACAACAATCTAGGCTTCCCCAGCGGAGTCGCCAGTTCTATTGTAAGGGATTATACACCTAATAAACGTAGGTCGGGGATTACCAACATACTCAAACACTTGCAGACAATTGACTTCTGAAGTGTAGAATAGGAAATAGGAGGGTTAAAGGAACTTACTTGTTAAACGACGTTCGATCCTTGCTAGTCCTCTTCCAATCTGCTCCACTTCCAAAATATCCAAAGTTCACTCCTCTTTCACCTGTTCAGAGACAATATTCCAGATATAGAATGATTCATATATATATGTTAGCAGGTTAGATAAATCAAATATGACATACTGTAACATAAACAATTATCAAACCAAGATATATGAGACACATGTGGAAGAAGTAATCTCTTTATTATCAATAATGAGAAAGTTCAGAGTACAACCAAATGTCTGAGACAAGGACTCCTCTGTCACCAAAGGATTCTGAGTTTCACTGCTCTAAAGACTTCTGTAAACAATCCACCAGCATAACTTTGCTCCAAAGTGTCAGTCCCTACAACCTTCCCCAAGGCCTGTATTTGTATGGGTGAAATAAGGCAGTTCTTGAAGGTTAGGGAAGTTGTAGCAGTTAGGGAGATTAAGTAAAATGACTTAACTAAACTCCCATTAGCGCGTGATTTTGTATTTTTATGTTAAGAAGCACATTCGCGGGTATGTAGTAGAGCAACCCGCTAATGAATCGCGACTCTGTATAAGTGCAACCCGCGAATACAAGGATTCATGACTTGCTGTGAAGGAGACTCGCGAATGACTCGTGAGTTGTCAAGAATGAGAGTCGCGAATACATCCCAACATGGCTAAATGGCAAAGTAACTAGCTGGATGAAGGTAGAATGTATTTCATGACAAGCGAAGCTATAGTGTTAAGGGAAAACCTCTACCCATAAGTGTCCTTTTGTGTGCCGACATGAGAGATATCAGCACTCGGACGGAGAGGTTCCACTTAGGTGTATAACAAGCACATTAAGCAAGAGTAAGTCTCCCAACAATGTCACCTACAATTCACCATATCTCAAATAAAGGATGAATTCCTTTTGGAAGTAGTTCCATTGGATTTATGTGACATTTAGACATTCCATACATGTAAGGTACATCATCTACTAAGTCCAATATCAACTCATCAAGCTCCCCTAGGATGATGTTACATGTGTGATTCAAAACAAATTGCACTCAATTCTACAACACAAAGTTGCAAGTTCACCAAAGGTATCAAAATATGTCTACCTTTGATGGTATTGTTGTAATCCAAATATGAGCGAGTCATAGAATCACAAATATTCCAAGTCATTTTACAGAACAATAGATGTATCTAACTACCCTACTTGGGGATTGGAAGGATGTCTTTGATAAGCCTTGGAGAGTACTATCAACATATGAAGTGCAACACACCATATATGTGGAACCCAACTCACCTTCACTCAACAAACCACACTACTACAACTTTCTTTGAGAGAGCAGGGAGATTAAGCACCAAATTGAAGAATTACTAGAAAAGGGTGACATTGACCCAAACTCTTGCACATATGGTAGCCCAATCATGCTTGGAAGAAGGATGCTACATGGAAATTGTGCATTCATTACTAACACTCAACAAAATTATAGTTAATAACTTCCCTACATGGATGCCCTCCTTGAGAGCCTCATAAGAGTAAGGTTGTTCACTGAGATAGACATGAAGATAGGTTGTCACTAGGTACAAATTCAGCATGAAGATAAAGGGAAGAAAAACCTTAGTCATGCCCATTAAAGGGTTTATTTATATATTACAGCCTCACTAATGCACAAATCAATTTCATGCACTTCGAAAATGACATACCATGACCCTTTAGTGACCGGTTCACCATGGTGTGACTAGATTAAAAGATAAAAAAGATATTTAAACCACACTTAGGAAATAAAAGTAGGAAATTTATTCTACAACACATTGTTCACATCAACACCTTGATTCCTCAACCAACCATGTGGTCATTGCATGATGGAAGACAAATCCACAAGTAGCTACACCTAAAAAATGAATGCACAATGAATTCTTCAACCATTGAACATGCAACTAGAGAATACATGGATTCATGAACCAATGTAGCTATAGAATAACATAAAAATAAAAAGGAAAATATAAAAAAAATAATGAAAGGAATTTATATGCATTAAATAAATAAATAATAAGCAATCTACTCTATGAATAGAGGGGATTCAACAACCAATCGCAGCTTCGAAGCAGACCCTTACTCCAAAGAAGACAAGGTGTTCAATTTCTCAAATTGAAACAATATGCAGAACAAGGAAATTAAAAGAATAACTCTGATCTTCCATTATCTGAGAAATTTCAAATCACAATGTTCCAATGAAAGAAAACTAGTTCCAACTCTTGTTGTCTTTCCCAGCTAACCTATCATAGACTATAGTGATTGATTAAAGTACCAATAATATTAGGGGTTCTATAGAAGTTGGAACAAAATATAAGAAATTTATGGATCCTCGAATAGATTTCCTACCTATTAGGAATATGTTTTTGTTTATTATGAATAATCTAAGAAGTGGCGAATTCACCGAGTTTAGTAGCTTCTCCACTTGGCGCGTATATTGTTCATTATGAATAATCTAGGAAGTGGCCAATTCACTGAGTTTCGTAGCTTATCCACTTGTCACGTGGCTACCTTGAGTTATATCCCAACATACTTAGTGTTCCATAAGGTGACAAGAATGTTCTCAATACCTATGATCTGTGGAATTTTGAATTAATGAAAAATTCGTAACACAAATTGAGTTGTGAAGTATACAACACACTCTAACTTAATAAGTATTTTGTAGCACAAATGTATTCAACTGTCAGTTTTGTAGCACATGTATCTTTCACATAGTACTAAGCCATCATGAAATATAGAATTTGGTACTGTAACATTCCACAACATAGTATTTGGAAAAATATTATTCAGCAACATAGCATTTTACAGAATATAATTTGGCAGCATAGCCGTCTAAAGTGTAGCATTCTATGGCATACCATTTCACAACATATTTCACATAGAGCTGACCCATCATAAAATACAGAATTTGGTAGCATAGAATTCCACAACATCATATTTGGCAACATATTATTCGACAGCATATCATTCTGCAGAATATGATTTGGTAGCATAGTAGTCTACAGTGTAGTATTCTATGGCATACCATTCCACAACATATGGAAATAACACATTTGTGCCCAGTTACTCTTGAAACCAAAATATCCCATCACTTTTATCTCATAATTATGTCAAACAAAACAATTCTCAAGAAAATACTAGATAAATTGAAATGGCTAATAATTGATAACCACAAAATGGCTAAATGGTTGAATTTCAAGAAATAGAAAACATATAACTTTAAATATTAAATCCATCATTCAATATAAGTTCGTAGAAAAATGAAAAATATATTCAAGAAAAAGGAAACTACTCAACAAGTGCAGTATTCCATCTATTAGAAAAAAGCTCTAGCCTGTTTAGAAAAGCCAAAGTTTGCATGTATAACTTGCTTATTAGGATAAACCATTATATTGGAACACTTAATATCTCTGCACAACAATATAAAATAAAATTAATTATGTTAAGATAAATGTGTACGAATAGAATCTCGAGAAGTGTAATCAATGTTCCAAAATATATACAAATGACAAAAAGTATAAGAGCACAATCCAGACCTTTAGATTTAGAGTCACCTTTGTAATTTGATATGGTGCAAGTTTGACTACTGTACCTATTCCTAGCCACCATGTATGTGTCATTCATGTGTGTGTTAGTGAGCTTGTTTTCTAGTCTTCAATCAATTGTTTTTCATAGCCTTCAAGGATTGCAAAGGTAATTGACTGTGTGAATGTAGAATTGCTTCAAGTCAAGGGTATAATAATATTTCTATAGTTTTGTTGTCTTCAACATTTACACCTACCTCAACTAATTGTTTCATTATGACCGCAACTAGTTCATGGACTTGACATAGATACACCATTAGTAATTATGGACTTGGAAAATTGTTGTTTCATGGAGAATCTAGAATTCTATGCTTTTGACACTAACAATGCATTAAAATCCAAAATTTGGATGGTTTTGATAAGTCAATATGGTGCAAAACCAAGTGAGGTATATCAAGCTCAATGATGGATCCGTATTTCTTGTCCCTACTATGCCATTCTACAATTTTGTCATGCTATGGAAGTTCTTGTTCCATGCCATTAAGAATTCTTCGTATGTTTTTATGCATTAAATGCTTTTGAGTTTTGAACTTCTAGGTTTGGAAGTTATGACTAGTTAAATTTTTCAAGAGGTACACCCATTTCAATAAAATACACCCCCAAATTGTTTTCTAAATCTTTCAAAAGTTTGAAGAAAATAAAAAAACATGTCTGTAAGTGCAGATGTATTTTGAATGGTGACTACATGCTCTAGTTTGACATGTTTGCAATTTTTAATGTTTGTTGATGACCATTCAAGGTTGTTACGTCTCTTTCTTTGCTTCCCATTCATTGTTTTTTTCCAAACCGGTGCCACAAACTACTCACCTTTTGGGACGTTTTCTACAACCCCACATATAGCTTCATGGGTTCACTTTCTACCAATGATGTGGGTACTTTTCCAAATTATTGGGTCTGATATTTGGTCAAGGACTCATATCCAAAAGTATTTGAGCTTGAGTTGGATGTCCCCGACAGTGCTTCTACGGCTTTGCAATTCCACAAACAATTGGAGGGGTTGAATTTCTACCAAATAGGTGTTTACATTGCTGAATTCCTCAATTTAACATTTTGGTTAAGGATACATATGCATTGATAGTTGGATTTGATTTCAATCCCGCCTACAATTCTGGTGCATTGTTACAACTCCATAAGTTGAATTTATACCAATTACTTGATACCCTGTTGAATTCCTCAATTTGGCATTTTTGTCAAGGACCTACATTCAAAGTCAAACTCTTTTTATGAAGTTCAGATGAGATTCAACTTTAGAGTTGTCTCTCTCTTTCTCTCTCTCTCTCTATATATATATTTTGAATTTATACCAATTACTTCATACCCTGCTGAATTCCTCAGTTTGGAAATTTTGTCAAGGACCTATACCCATAGGTTAAGTCATATGGTTCGTGTTTGAGTTTGACAACCATTTAATTCCATTCGAAGTCGATTTTTTTGATGAAGTTTGGATGAGATTCAATTTTATCGGTGTATTTCTCTTTCTCTCTCTCTCTCTCTCTCTCTCTCTCTCTCTTTATATATATATATATATATATATATATATATATATATACCGCAAGGAAAACTCTATAAATTTATTCACATAAATATGGAAAAGTTACAACTGTTACTGTCGTTCAAAACAATGCTCTAATAAAAATTGGAGATTTTCTCAACTCTTTTACATTGCAATATATGAGAGCAGTTCTCAATAATCACAATATAGGATTTTGGAAAGGTAGAATATTGTACTAACATTGAGATGTGGTTTTGTATGTACATGAAATTCATCTTTATACATATACATGAAGTTTTCAACTGTCCAAAATTGTCTCTGTTGCATATTTGATTTTCAAATAACTATTTCTTCATAGTCTAGTAATTTCTAGAACTTGCATGCCTTGTTGATTTGACATAAGGTAAGGTCGAAGTTGTTGATTGATTTAACAATAATATCAAAGAAGAAAAGGTCGGATTCATTGATATAATTACAACTGCTATAAAATGAATTCCATATATGTTTTATTTTTGATAGGGTTTCACTAGAGGGATGAAACCTATTGAGGTGCCTAGTGCATTATTGTAATACTTTGGTATATTTTCACCCCAAAGCCCTACAATTTCTATTTAAAAAGCATATAACCTCTCATTTGTCTCATACACTTCAACTATTTGGATATTTTGAGCTGAGGTTTTTCTAAGTTATTGAGTTGAGGGTTTGTATGCGTTATTGAGTTTCTTCTTCTAGTTTGGACTCTTTGGGATGATATGTAGTGTTGAATCTAAGTATTTGATAGGATGTGTTGGATAGTTGTTTTGGAGAATATTTTGGGCAATTTTAAGGGTTGATTTATTTGGTTATAGATTTGTTACAGAGCTATTATAGGGTTGTGTTTATAACTATTTTGGAGATTATATTCTTCTTTAAATCTCTTCTCCTCTTTGAAAAGTTATGTAAAAGATTCTTTTAGCCCTCTTTTTTTCTAAATTGTCTATAAAATTGCTATTATTTTTTCAGGGAAATTGAATAAACCTAGACCATAGATACTACTTATCAATAAATTAAAATTAGTAATTACATTACTATTATTATTATGTTTGTGCGTTGGACTATAGAGCCTAGTTACATGTATCGATGATATATTTCCAATAGCATGATTTATTGCGGTACCAAATCGTTGGCGATAAATAAAATTTGTAGAGGTGTTTATGTCTAAAAGCAGGTGACTAGAATTCAAGTTTATTTCACTATCAATGCAAAGAACATATTAGGAAAAACACCATAAAGGAATTAACACTAGATGATGGAGGCAAGATAAACGATCCTGAGATAATTAAAAAAGAGGTCAAGGCAAATTTTCAAGCACTCTACACTAGCGAAGAACAAACTTCAGAAGAAGACATGCACTCCCTTAGCGGAGAAATTCCTCATCTGGTGTAAGATAACCATGATTTTCTTACTCATCATATCACCTGTGAAGAAGTAAGAAGAGTAGTGTGGACTTTGCATCCTGACAAGGCTCCAGGACCTAATGGGTTTTCGATTAGTTTCTACAGAAGGTTCTGGAATATTATCAAAAAATACCTTGTAGAAATAATAATTTGGTCATAGTCCATGGAATGCATTAGAGGTGCCATGAATTCAACGTTCTTGGCTCTAATTCCCAAAGAACAAAACCCGTCCTCCATCAAAAGGTTCAGACGAATATCATTGTGTAAATACTCCTATAAGATTATCTCAAAAGTAATATCTAACAGGCTAAAGAAGGTAATCCTAGATACAATCTCTGAAAACCAAGGGGGTTTCATAGCTGAAAGATAGATCTATGACAACATCCTGCTGGTGCAAGAGGAAATCCATTCAATTCAATCTCGCAAGGAGGAAGGTATGGCAATCAAACTAGATCTCGCAAATTCATTTGATAGGATAAGGCACTCGTATATTTTTCAAGTCATGCAGAGCTATGGATTTCTAGAAGCCTTCATTCAGTGGGTTAATAATTTTATAAGCAAGCCATTTATTGCTCCTCTCATTAATGGACGCCCCACCTAGTTCTTCCAAGCACAAAGGGGAATTAGGTAAGGATTCCTAATGTCTCCCTTACTCTACATTCTAGTCACTGATTCTCTCAGTAGAAGGCTAAACAAACTTAGGAATTAAGGGTCAATTCTAGGAATAATCATAGAAAGAGGGGTTCATGCCATCAACCATGCACAGTTCATGGATGACACTATTCTATTGGGTAGTGCCTCTTCCCAAATAGCTAGGCATATTAGAATCACACTTGACCTCTTCTTAAAAGTTTTCGGCAGTCAACTAAATGAAAGCAAATCTTGGTTGTATGGCTGGAACAACAGTCCAAATTCCCTTAGAGATCTTGCAGGAATTATAGGAATTCAGGTCAATCTACAATGGACATTCTTCATATATCTTGGAGTATCAATCGTTAATAAAAAAACATATGATTGCACTATGGAGGTCTCTAATTCAAAAGATGAAGAAAAAAATTCAGCTATGGAGCAACTCTTGGCTTAACTTAGCAAGCATAGTGGGTTTGATAAAAATCAATCCTCTCCTTGTATCCAATTTTTTCTTGTGCAATCATTGCAGCTCCAAAGGCAGTTGTTAGATCCTTTAACATGGAAATTAGGAAGTTTATCTAGCAAGGAGGTAAGACGCATGGGAGAAAGTTTAATCTGGTGAATTGGAAAGATGTAACCGAGAATAAAAATAATGGACGACTTGGAATAAGGGATCAAGGGAAAGTGAATTAAGCTTTGGGGGAAAATCTGGTCTGGAGAATGATAGCAGTAGGTAAGGAATGTTGGATAGAGGCTATTAGGAAAAAATATATAAAAATGAAGAAAACAAGAATCTTGGATCTCCCCTTGGGGGGGTAAAGGAACTTCCATATGGAATCAAATAAAGAAGTTGACTGGTCTAATCAAAGACAATATATACTGGATCTCCAACAATGGAATTAAAATCAATATATGGACAGAATCCATCTTGGGAAGGCCCACTCTTGCTTCTAATGTTGAGTTTCTCTCTCTCCATAGGTAGCTGGAATATTATGGTTATAAGTCCCTAAAAGACTTCACTATTTGGGGATCTAGGGGTGACTGGAATGGATGGATTCGGTTAAAGCTTCCCTCAACCTTATATAATCTCTATGTTTCCTTTAACTCTTTTTTGCATGGAATTTCCCCTCTTAGCCTCAGTGAAAAATATTTGAGAGGATGGGGGAAATCTGGAACTTACACCATAAAAGAAGGATTTCAATCTCTACAAAATTATGGGAATGACACTCAACAAATAAATTGGAGGAAGGTATGGGATTCTTTCTGCATCCCAAAAATCAATCCATTCTTCTGGATTCTATGTAAAGATAAGATTTTAACAGCTGAAAACCTTAGGAAACATGGAATCCATGGGCCCTCAAGGTGTCATCTCTGCCAAGAAAATTCTGAATCAGCTCAGCACCTATTCTTGGAGTGCCCATTTACCAAATGACATTGGACCTTCTTCCTAAGAAAGGGTGGGAAGAATCTGGTTTTCCTGGTGTCAATAACCACTGTGATGAAAGGCCCGAAAGGATGTTATCCTAGAAAAATAAGAAAAAATAAGATCCTTGGAAGAATTTTGGATGCAACTCTTAAAAATGTTTGCTGGAAAATTTGTCTTACAAGGAACAGACTTGTCTTTGATAACAAAAAAGTAGATGTTCAATGAACTGCCTTCAGAGTGAAAATTTTGATAAAAGAGACTTTGTACACAAAGCATATCACCACCTCACATTATGAAAAAATAACAGATGAAGATCTATAATGGTGCAAATATCTTATACCTCGGAACTCTATTCAAACCAAAACGAAGGTTGGCCTTCACACCTGGGAAATTTGGAAAAAATTAAAGGATTTCTCACAGTGGAAGGTAAGTCTGAAATATCACTCCTTGTTCTTCGATGGGTCTACGAAAGGAAACCCTGGGGAATTAGGCGTGGGTGGGATTATCTTTGATCCGGGAGGAAATGTTGTGACTACTTACACCTGGGACTTAGGATAAAAAACCAACAACGAAGTTGAATGGCTTGCGTTGTTCTATGGCATACACCTAGTTAATATTCTCAGCATCAGAAAGGCCACAGTAATTGGGGATTCAGTGCAAGTAATCCAGAGAATGAACAACAAAATTAATGAAGGCATGGTCAAAACCAACAAAATTTACACGCGTATTCAACAATTTTTCGAAGAAACTCAGGCTTCCTATTTTCACATTCTAAGAAGTAATAATGTTGAGGCTGATAAGATGGAAAATAAAAGAGTTAAGCTCAGTATTGGGATGGTTAAGGTAAAATAAAATCCTCCCAAGTTATTTTATGTACTGTAAGAAGCTACTGAATCCATTCTGTCCCCAAGGGAAATCTGAGTTGATTGCTAAGATTGAGCAGGATTCCTTGGCCTTCATGTTGATGTATTTGTAACTTCGGAATGTATTCACTTGTATATCTTATGTATTGTACCCCTATGTTCCTATCGGGAAGTATCAGTAATATAATTGAGTCATTTCATACCCCGATGTTCCTATCAGGAGAATCAATAATGTAAACAAGTCGTTTAAAGTCATAGAGGGTAACCCTCCTTATTGATCAAGGGTTAAAGTCCCCACAGTTGTGGGGCACTAGGGTTTTTAGACTCTCCTAGAGAAGTTGGCCCTAGTGAGTTAATGTCAAGTTGGAAATTAGTATAAATAGAGAGTGAGTCTCTTTATTTATCACACAGTCACTCACACTCAATTGTAGTGCATGAGTGAGAGAGAACGAGATGGGATAAGAGAGAGAACAAATGTCAAAGATCATCTTACTGTCTTTGGGTTTTACTGCTGCAATTGGTGATTATTCTATATCTGAGGAAGTTGTAGGGTTTTCTCCTTTATGGCTTCCCCGAGGAAAACAAATTTATATTTTCTTTTTGTGTTTGATTGCTGTGCATGTTATTCTGTCAGATAAGATCCTAAGATAATACTTCTTAAATTGATAAAAATCTAACATGGTATCGGAGCTAACCTGAGAAGAAGACAATGTATGACTATGGAATCTAGGGCTTGTTACTTTTTGGGTCTCTCTCCACAATCCATTAGCAAAAGGAGGCTAGGATGAACCTCCATTGAATATTGCATCTATCTGTCGAAGTAGAATATGATTCTGAGCACTTTCAGTTTTTGACCTACCACTACATTGGAAAATTAGGGCTTTTCACTGAAGAGGAATTTTTGAGTGATCCCAGGAAAGGATTACTCTCCTCCTCAAAATCAAATTTTAGAGAAAAAGATTGAGGTTTTCGGTTGGGTAGAACTCTAGGAAAGTCAATCCCTAGTTTTCCCTGGAACTAGAAAAACGACACTGCAGAAGATCAGCTCCAGATCCAGTTTTCAGCTTCTCAAATTGGTAAGATATAAATATTTTGTATTTCCATTTGAGGTTCTATATTAAGATGTCTCATCACACCAACCTTAACAAAAATATTGAGGGAGATGACAACTTCTGATCCTGGAAGTATACGATATCCCTAGTCCTAGAAGAAAATGAGTTAGACTCTTACATCAGTGAAAAGGTTCCAATTCCAGAGGGAGATGAGGCTAAGACCTTACACAAAAATAAATTGGCCATGGATAAGAGGATTATTGCTGATTCAATCAAGGGTCCTCCCTAAATACACCTAAAGCAATGTTTGATTACCTGACCAAGTTGTTTGAAGGAAAGAACATAAATCGAAAGATCACTTTGAGGAACCAGTTGAAGAATGTAAAGATTCAGAATGTAGAGACCATACAGTCATACTTTACAAGGGTCTCCTAGATCAAATAACAGCTTGAAGTAGTAGATGAAGAAGTAGAGAATGCAGAAATTGTGATGATCACCTTCAATGGTCTCCCTAGGGCATGGGACTCTTTCATCCAAGGGATCTGTTCAAGAAAGAATCTAGTCAAGTTTAGTAGGCTGTGGGAAGAATGCTCACAAGAAAAATCTCAAATAATAGCTTGAGAAGAAAATATGGGAAGTGAAGATCAATCTCTCATAGTAAAATCTAAGAAAATAAAAACAAACTATCACAAAGGTAAACACTCCCACCAGAAAGATAACCCTAGAATATCTAATAGAAATCTACCTAAATTCATATGCTATACATGTGATGAAAGAGGACACTTTGCCAGAGATTGTCTTAGAAACAAAAATGGCTTTCACAAGCATTAGAGGAATTTTTAGGTCTAAAATGGACCTCCTAAGGAAAATAATAAAATAATAGTTAAAATAATAAAATAATATTTATTAATTTTGGAGGAAAAAAGAAAAAACCTACTTTTTGTGTTCGTATTTTCGACATATCTCCCTATGTTTCTACTCAAATTTTGATCGGGAGAGCTCGTTGGATGCAGAATTTGATTCCGCATCTAAGGAGTACCCACAATGCATACTTTTGATAGACCCTGCTACCCTAAAACAAAGAAATACCTAAAAAAACATGATGCATCATGTTTTTTCAGGTATTTCTTGTTTTTGGGGTAACGGGGTCTGTCAAAAGTATACATTGTGGATACTTGTTGGATGTGGAATCAAATTCCACATCAAACAAGCTCTCTTGATCAAAATTTGAGTAAAAACACAGGGTGATATGTTGAAAATACGAACAAAAAAAATAGTGGATCTACAAGATCAAGCATGCTGCATATGGCAGCATAGAGAAATATAAAGCAAGGTTTGTGGCTCGTGGCTTCTCCCAGAAAGAATGAATAGATTATGAAGAAACTTTTGCACCTGTCGCTAGAAGCACTTCCATCAAATCAATACTTGCTCTAGCTGCAGTAATGAAATGTAAGATACATCATATGGATGTCAAGACAACTTTCTTGAATGGTGTAGTAGAAGAGGAAGTGTATGTGGAGCAGGAACTCAGTTTTGAGACACATGATAGGGAGACTCATGTGTGAAATATGAATAAATCCCTATACATTTTGAAACAGGAACCCAGGACATGGTACAACAGAATTTAAAGCTTCCTGACTAGTTTGCGATTTACCAAAAGTAAAGAAGATTCCAACCATTACTACAAGGTTGAGGAAGGGAACCTAGTGATACTCTTAATATATGTAGATGACATGTTTGTAAAAGGTGAGGATGGGTTGATTGTTGACACGAAGAGGAAGCTTGCTTTTAATTTCGAGATGAAGGACTTGGGTATGATGCATTACTTTCTAGGCATGGAGGTGTGGCAGGATGCAGATGGAATATCCCCGGGACAACGAAAGTATGCAGTAGAGATCCTGAAGAGGTTTGGGATGATGGACTACAATGCCATGACCACACCTATGGAATTGAACCTGAAGCTATTGAGTGATGCTTCATTAGATTCGGTTTATTCTATGATGTATCATCAGATGATGAAGTCCTTAATGTACCTGACCAATACAAGACCAAACATTTTCTTTGCTGTGAACACATTGAGCCAGTTCTTGATAGATCTAAGACATGTTCACCTGATTGCTACAAAGCATATTTTGAGGTACCTAAAGGGTATGGTTTATTATGGGCTCGAGTATGAGGCGAATCAAAAGATTAACCTAGAAGGTTGTGTGGATTTAGATTGGGCAGGAAGTGCCATTGATAGGAAGAGCACTTCAGGGTGCTGCTTCAGTATGGGATACGGTGTGATCTCTTGGTTTAGTAGGAAGCAATCCTACATGGCACTAAGTACAGCTGAAGCAGAGTATGTTGCAGCTCGTTCATCTAGTTATGAGGAAGTATGGCTTAGGAAGCTACTGTCTCATTTATTTGATCTCCAGTTGGATGCTACTTGTATATGTTGCGACAACTAGATTTGTGTAAAGTTGTCTGAGAACTCAGTGTTCCATGACAAGTCAAAGCATATTGAGATCAAATATCACTACATCAGGGATATGCTATAGAGAGGAGCAATGAAGCTCTAGTATGTTGCGATGGATGAGTAGATGGCTGATGTGTTCATCAAATTGATATCCAGAGTGAAGTTTGAGTACTTCAGGGAGAAGCTTGGTGTTCTCCTAATCGATGTTCCTTCCAAGGGGAAGTGATGAGTCCATGTGCCTTTCTGACATGGTTGTTGGATGTGTTCCTCCCATGGTCAAATGTAAGTGTAGAGCCTTTATGACATGGTTTTTGGATGTGTTCCTCCCATGGTCAAATGTAAGTGTAGAGCCCTTATGACATGGTTGTTGGATGTGTTCCTCCCATGGTCAGATGTGAGTGCCGGGCCTTTCTGACATGGTTGTTGGATGTGTTCATCCCATGGTAAAATGTGAGTGTTGGGAAGGCCTTTCTAACATGGTTGCAGGATGTGTTCCTCCCATGGTCAGATATCAGTGCTAAAGAAGATGAAGATGTAGGTGGAGGCTAGGCCTACAACTAGCATGGAAAAGTGATGGCTCTGTAGAACTTCCTATGATGAGTAGAATTGAGAGATAGCACCAATTGATTGAGATAGCGGAAGAAGTTTTGATGATGATTTAGTGATGATCCAATTTTGATGATGATCTAGTGATAATCCAACTTTGATGATGATCTAGTGATGATCCAGTTTTGATGATGATCTAGTGATGATCCAGTGATGATCCAACATTGATGATGATCCAGACTTGATCCAGAGAAGAAGGCTTGTGCTGATGAATTATTTCAAGAGAATACCTTCCTAGTTAAGAGGGAGTTTTGATGTATTTGTAACTTTGGAATGTATTCACTTGTATATCTTACATATTGTACCCTGACGTTCCTATCGGTAAGTATCAGTAATATAATTGATCATGTCATACCCCGATGTTCCTATCGGAAGAATCAGTAATGTAAACAAGTCATGTAAAGTCATAGAGGGTAACCCTCCTTATTGATCAAGGGTTAAAGTCCCCATAGTTTTGGGGCACTAGGGTTGTTAGACTCTCCTAGAGAAGTCAGCCCTGGTGAGTTAATGTCAAGTTTGAAATTAGTATAATTAGAGAGTGAGTCTCTCTATTTATCACGCAGTCACTCACACTCAGTTGTAGCGCATGAGTGAGAGAGAAGGAGATGGGATAAGAGAGAGAACAGTTGTCAAATATCATCTTACTATCTTTGGGTTTTACTGTTTCCATTAGATCTTATTCTATCTCTGAGGAAGTTGCGAGGTTTTCTCCTTTATGGTTTCCCTGAGGAAAATATTTGTGTCTATTGTCTCTTGTGTTTGATTGCTGTGCATTTTATTCTCTCAGATAATATCATAAGATAATACTGCTTAAATTTATAAAAATCTAATATGTCATACCCCCTACTATCAAGAAGAAAAACCATTTTTTGTCAAAATCGCAAGAAATCCTTGGTCTCGAGATTTGGTTCTTTTATCTGGCATCTATCTCCATGCCCATGTGCTAGTATATATTGTTGATCCAATATACAAACTGTTGATGGAAGGACACATATGAAGTATTATGAAGTTTCACAAGGTAACCTTTCCCCAGGCATTGCCCCACGACCATGTAGAGATCTCTGTTGACATCGACATGTTCTATGCAAAAAGAGAAGGAAGATAATAAGAAAGTTCTTTCATGTATTGAGCCAGGCTTGATTACAATTGTTAGGGACAATAATAATCTTGACGTAGAGGGAAAAAATAGTGCAGGTGAAGCCCTGAAATAAAACCCATTCCAAACTCAGATAAAAAATTGGCTCACATATGTTGACAATTTCAATCATCCAGTCGAAGAAGGTAACATTGATCATGTTCTCCATGGCATTGAGATGGTCTAGGATGAGTATCACATTGTAGCAGGAAGGAAGAATAACATTGGGGAATAGGAGTCTCACAATTGAGAAGGCAGCAGATAATCACTTTGACAAAGCTTAGAAGGGAAAGGAGAAGGAATATGCCCAACACTTAGACTTTGAATGCATTTTTGTTATCTAGTTTCAAAAGTCTTCGACAGGGTTTACCCTTACAAGGGATCTAGCAGTAGCACCGGGCATAGAATCAAGTTAAAGGAGTCAATTATTAGGTTATATCTCTCAGTATTTATGGTCTCTTCAATAATTCTACAAGACACAGTTCTTTTTTTTGTAACTCGGCTGATTATAGATTTTTTATTAATACCATACTTTCAAGGCTCCTATTAAAAAAAAAGATAAATAAAATTTGTAGCCATAAATGAAAATGTTTTAAAGAAGCTACAATTTAAAAGTACGCCATGATAATGCATCATTTCTCTTACCTTTGTCCTGTAAATACACATATGTCGTCGATACTTATCATTTCTTGGTACAAATTCCCTTGATTCATGGATCTTGACAATTTCTACTTTTTCTTTATATTTCAAAACATTTTTCAATATACTACAAATATTTTCTTGTTGCAATAATTTCATGTTAGGACTCCTCAAATAAATATTTGCTTTTCTATGAAAATAACAAAAAGAACCTAAAAAAATACAGTCTTAGTAGTTTGTCTCAATGAAGAAAAAACAACATTAATAATGAAAATTTTATGTTTGATGAACATTTTTAATTTAATAATGTAAATTACAATAATATTAAATTAAAATAACAGGTAATAAGATTTCACCTGAGGAAACATGGATAACACCAAAACAAAGTATATAAGACCATCGATCACATCATAATGCCAATTTTTGTTCTGAAATATCAAAATGTTTCCCAAGGCTATCTATAACAAGTTCCAAGGGATGAGTGAAATAACAATGGTAAAATTTCAACACTACAATAATATACACCAGAAGAAATTTTATAAGTCATGGAATACATGCAATGAAAATAATGCTTGAAAGAAATAACTGTGGGAAATGGATAATTTCTTACCATTCATTGAGCTTATCTCTATTTCGAGAATAATTTAATATTCTCTACTAAACAGGGCCAACAACGTGAAGGTGGAAACTCTTATGGCCCCTCCCCCGCGCCTTACATCACTCTCAATTCTCCATACCCAATGCATGTACTTGAAAACAAATAGTGCAAATTCATGTAGATTTCATGATAACCAAACATTTACCATTCTTTCAAAAAAAACTAATATTCATTAAACCATTCATTCATTCCGTCAAGAAATTCATTCAATAAAATATAGCATACAGTATACCATTCATTCATTCAGTCAACACATTCATTCAATAAAAGATAACACTAATTAAACCATTCCTTCATTCAATACCCAAACAAACCATGCACGACATTATATTATAAAAAATAATTACACAATATTTTTTCAGTCACTTTTTTCTAATTTTTCTTCTCTTTACAAAATCAACAAGAAGCACATCTTCTGGAATTTGTTGTTCGGTTCCTGGTGCTTCATCAACTTGTTGTGATGTCTTCCTAGTAGACTGCTCGCCACATGGATTTTGCGGAAAGGGGTTCAGATTTGTTGCAATAATGTGAAAATGTTGCATTAATTTATTTTTTTATTATAATTACAAGTATTTCATTAAAAAAAATTAAAAGGTGTTTTTTTACCTGTTCTGGCCACATCATGTTCTTCATTTTCCTATCGAGGCTCAACCTGTACAGTGTGACTCTCTACATGCTCTACAGTTGAAATATAGAGAGGTTCAATTAATGTTCACCATGTGCAATGCTATATATATAATTGTAGCATATGAATAAATTCATTACCAAGAATCGAAGCATGATCTTCAAATAGTTGTTGTCCATCATTGACATTAAGGGGATCATTGCTTTCCTACTCAAAACAGAATAAATATTTTATGCTAATTGTTGATAATGAATAGATTGAAAAAGTAATAATTTTTCATTAAATATATAGATTTTATATACGTGTGCACTAGATGGATCACCAGAAGATCGTGTTTTCCCAGAGAAGATTTTTTGGCGTTCAACAATAGCTTCAAAGTCTGCTAATATCCAAGCTTCAAGTCTTCCTCAGTGGAAACTTCTTTGAATCGGTCAAACTACATATTTGCATAAAGTCATTAATTTTACATTTTGTGGTGCATTAATACCAAAATAATTTGCAATTTATTATTTGGATGCATTATCAGGTTTTCAATACTTACAAATTCGAATAACCACGAGGCCCAAGCTTGTACTGACCAATTTTTTCTAGTCTTTCCTTTGTGGCCTTTGATGTGCCTGACATCCTAAGCAAGTGTTGAAATACGTTAGATGTTCCAAATTTGATATATAAATTAATAATAATAAGGGTTAGCATTACATTGTGGAAAATATTGCATACCTCCCTGTGCTTGGTGGTATCTTTCCTACTTTTCTCATAGCCCTCTCCTTTCCATATTCTAGTATGTATTTCCACTCTCTTGATGGAATCATCGGAGGGTGCTCATACCTAGGGTTCCTTTCTAGGAGAACCCTATATTGGTCTCAAAAAATCTTCATATGTTTTCCAACCTTCTTTAGGACCATTGTTGTATCGAAGGTCTCATTGCTGAACATGCCAACCAACCGATTAGTCATCTCATCCTTTAAATTTTTTCATTTCTTTGTCCCACCTTGTGCAGATGGTGGGCCTGAAGATCTCAAAGGTCAAAACATTTAGATATTTATAAAAAAAAAAATCTGCAAAATAATCATGTCATCATTAGTTTAAAAAAAAGGTTTTATCGGTATATTACAATCAAATTATAAACACTACTTGAACAATGTATAATTACCTGAGACATTCTCTATCTTTATTGGAACGAGTTCCTCTTTCACAAAAAAATGTTGTATCTATTGTACCTATTCTAGTGACATGGAAATATCCAGGAAATGTTTCTTCAGCATCAACAATACTAGAAGGCTCTGCATCCACCCCTTCTTCTGCATGATATTGTGTGTGTTGGTCAGCAATGGGTGCACTCTCTAATGGCCTCAGGGGTGTCACGGAATGTGTTGCTGATTGTTCAGTAGACAAAAATTGTGCATGAATCGGTGTACATGGAGCCATTTTCTCATGTGACGATTGATCTCCACGGGAATCACTAGGCTCAACACCACCTTGACCACTAGTGTGTGGATGCAGAAAATCATGTAAATACAAACCATATTTTATAAGTTCAGTATAATATAAAAGTAAAAATTATAAAGTTCTAAATGAATTTATATTATGATTCAAGATTCCACAACTTACTTGCAAGGCGTGAGATCTCTTTACCAACACTTCAACGTTGGCTTTAATCTCGTATGCCTGCGGAATAATGAATAGCAGATGAAGGATATCTGCATTAATTTTTTTCAAGGTATTCTCTATCACCTTAACCAATTCTAGAGAATAAACAATGTTAGCATCGTTCAACAACTTATGCACATCAAAATGTATGGATTGTTGTGATGTTGTTTCATACACTGAATCATTGGTGTGCAACAAAAATATATAAAACATTACTTACATTTTAAAGCAATAGACTGAAGAAAAAATTATATTAACAAAATATATATATCATGATAAATTCCTAAAATTACAACTGGGTTTACCTAATGCCCGGATGATAGTGTCTTTCAATCGATAGCTAGGGACATTCCCCAATCATCCACATGTAATAAAAGAAGTAGACAACATTATCGTAATGAAACCAATATACACACGAAAAATACATAACAAAAAAAACATTATGCTACATTTTATATTGGTACAATTTGATGTATTTAAATTGTAGAATTACAATTAGGTTTACCTGTTGTCCTGAGGTTGATGTCATCTGATCAACAACCGGATGGATTCCATAATCAACACTCTCATCAAATATAAATAATATTATATAAACCAAATGAATATACTCTTGAAAAAAAAACCAGAACTGTTTGTACATATTAAATTTGTACAATGGAATTGATGTATACCTACAACCCCAAGGCATGTATGGTAACATCTACTGTGAGGGAGGTGCCCCTCACACAACCCTGCATCAAAAACATATAAAAAATTACCTAACAAAACTAAAATACACACGGAAAAAATAAAATAACATAACATTTTAATGTATTGAAATTGTACAATTACAATCATGTTTACATGTTGCCCTGAGGATGTTGTCCTTTGACCAGCTACTGTGATAATTCCCCGATCACTACCCTGTGAAGTAAATATAGATAACATTATATAAACCAGACAATTATACTCCTAAAAAACACACACACATAAAAAACTATTTTTCAAATTATACTTGTATTATTACAAAGATGTATACATGCTTCCTCGAGCCTAGGTGTACTCCTTTGACCAGCTACTGGGGATATGTGCTTCCGATCACTACCCTGCAAAGTAAATATAGAAAATTTAAAGAAAATTATAACAATCTACTAAGGAAAATACCTTAAGATGTTAAAATAATTAATAAAAGGTTGGATGAATTGATGGATGTACCACATCCATAGTAATTGTGTTTGTATCTACTCGATTCAAATTATAATTAATAAGCAGCTCTTCCCCTGTATCTATTGATTTAATGAAACATACAAATACATAGTTTCCTTTACACCCCTCAAATATGTAGTTGGTTTTCTTAAGTGTAGACCCTAGTTGTGTATTGTTTATAAACCCTGGAATATTCCTAGTTGCCTTTGGCCTTTCGTCAATGCACAATGTTTCCCCTTTATTTTGATATTTGTCTTTTAGTTGTAAATAATTTTTTGGAAACCCATATCTACACATACTTCGTGTATATTGGACTAGGTGCATCCAATGTTTGTAGTTGTAACAGGTTCCAACATACTCAATCAATTTTGTACATCTTCGTAACTGACTTTTATGCCATCCATGCAAAACAACCCCAATCCATTTAATGACGATGGTGCAATTATATACATCCTCTCATTCACACAAAAATATGTGTTGATTTGAGAAATATCGCTGGGTACCCATTGTTTCACTAGAGGTTTGTACCTTAATGGAATCTCGATGTCTCCTATTGTCTCATCATCATAGGAACATGACCCCGCTTTAGCGATAAAAAATTTCATGCATTTATTGAAGTTTCTTCTGATCTTCTAACATCTAGTTAATATAGTCCTTGTAGACCTACTGGATGTCTCACTTTCCTCTATCCTTCCTAAAATGCCCTCACCCAAGGAAGACACATCTAAAAATTACATGTTTGGTTCTACCTGCACCATGGGAGAAAAGTTCAAGTAGGACCTTGTTCGGTATGCATAGTTATCAATTCCAATGTAGAGAACATAAACAATAAAAAAATTACAATGAAGTATAACTAATGGATAGTAATTAAAGAAAAATAACAATGCTAGATATATCTGGTTTGGATATTCCTTATACTCAGACATGATTTCGAGCCAGCTGTTGTCACTATAAGGACAACTAGTCAAAAGACATACCTTCAGAGAGAGAGAGAGAGAGAGAGAGAGTTGATGGTTTAGGTTCACATTTCATGGTTGAAGCTCACATGTTATAGATCACGGTTCACAATTCACAACACAATTATAGAAGTCATAGAAGAGGTACCACATGACCTTTGTTACCCTACTTTAAGTGTACTCAACTTCATGCGTCCAAAAAATATCAGATCTATACTTCTTTCATGCCAAGATAGTCCAAGAGTGAAGTTATGAACATAATATATAAACTTGGGATGTCTTCTAGAATGGTCACTTAGGAAACCTCATATTGTAGGGTGTTTACCATGATAAAAAATAAAATAAATTTGATTACAGTTAGAGTAGGATACCAAAGGTCATCTGGATCCTCTTGTAGGGCTTCTAGAATGGTCACTTTCATGTAGGAAAGGGTCAGATGGAGGTGTGGGTACAAGTTTGGAGATATGGTAGTGTTAATTATATATGCAAAATTTGAAGAGGGACCACCCAACATAATCCTCTCTAGGCATGTCTTTGTGGGCCAAACTACCCTCAACTTCTTTAGCATTGATCCTTTTAGTCCTAAAAATGTCATACCAAATTTCTTCCTATCCATTTTCTTTTGAGTCTAGATCATCCATATTGAGTCTTGAATACTTTTGCATAAATTGAAACCTCTAAGGATTCTAACCAAATTCATATCTCCTTAACTGAAATTCCAATAGAATTTCTTCCCAACTCTCCTCTAAATGAGTTCTATAAATATTTTTATTCCCTCTAGAATCCTGATACAATTCATTCAGCATTGGGGGAAATACTACAATAGATTTTAAATAAAAGTGCCTCACAAAATTGCACTGTGTTACCACCTAAGTTGTACTTAGTGGTTTTTGATCAAGTGAGCCTGGTGAACCAAACAAGGATAACTTGTTCGGACTTTAGAAGACCTTCAGTCTTGCTTCTGGGAAGCCTTGTTGTACTATATCACATGTTCATACCCCATGGGGGAATTGTAATAAATGTTCTAGCATGATATTTTCTGTAAAAGAATCGGTATCTTAGACTTTATTTGTCAATCTGATCATCCTAGGGTGTTTTTTCCCTTAGTTATTATTGGTTGTTGAATAAACGACTGATAATTTCTGAGTTTTTCACTCCATACCTCCAAAGTTGGGGTGGTTGGCTTGGCATTTAGGCCTATTGAGGTTATTAGAGTCTATGTTTCAATGTATAAACATGCTAGACATCATGGTCGAGTCATATGAACATGTCTAAGTCCCCCTAGGTTTTTCAATTTTTCAAATTTTTAGTGTTTTCAGTGTTTTTTATTAAAATTTAATTTTTCCAGAAGTTAGGCTATGTTTTAATAGTTTAATTGGAAACATTGATTTTGTAATAAAGGTGGGCCAAATAATCAGTTTCAGTCATGTAGGTGCTCATTTTCAAGCTAAGAGCACCATGTAAACCCATGGACCCACTACTTCCTAGTTTTGAGTGATTTTTCATCACTCAGTTCAGAAAGCCCCAAAAAATGATTTATTGATTATTTTAATTAATAAATTGGTGAATAATGGAGCAAATCCAAAATCATAGATCAGTGGATTCTCAACTGATTTGATTGAAATAAGTCAGATCTGAACCAGATTGACTGGATCTGACAAATCCTTGGCTGAAGGAGGTGATCAAATCAGATCTAGAGTTGATATTCAGTAGCCTTTAGGTGGAATTGTGCCCTCTCTCTCTCCTCCACACGTGTGGGCTCTTCTGGGAGCTCTGTGGACTGATGTGTTGGTTTATGGGTTGATGTGTCAACTTAATTAAGCCCCTGATTGACAAGTAGGCTCAGTTCAGCTTCAGATCTGCATTGATTGACTCTCCATCAACTGATTTGATCTGTCTCCTTGGGATTTGTGCCCCCCTAGGATGGATCTCCTAGTTTTTGTATAAATCAAAGCACAAGAAACCTCTTCCAAGCTAGTTAGAACTGGGATTGAGGTGTTGTTACTCTTGTATTATATTTTTTATTATTCTGGAATAAAGAAGCTTTGGAGGCAATATCTATGGTGTAATGCTCTTCATGTGTGGATGGTGATTGTTAAATGCTTATGAGGTATAATCTGTGTTATTTATCACTACTTTTGCTGGTTAATTGTTGGACTTGAAGGAGATAGCTCCCTCCTGTTAGGGTAAGAGTTTATTCTAGTTTAATTTATGCTATTATTGCTACTTGTTTCATATCTATTGGAGTTGTATGTATTTTAAGTTTAATTGCATGCTTTCCAATTATCTCTTCCAGCAACACCTATGTTTTAACCATCTGTTTGTGCAAGGATTTCTAAGTTGCAAGTGATATCACTTATAGAAGAGGTTGAGTTGGTTTGCATATTCCTCATCTTCAATATCTTCTAAACGACATAGTCCCTCGGTGTTCGACCAAAGCAGAATCCAAATCCCAACATTCACAGGCTTCCAACACTCTTTTTCTCTCTTCCTCCTTCAAAATCTTACTTTCTCTTCAAATTGGTTACTTTTAAAGAATCTTATTGCTTATATATGTCTCAGAAAGAAAATTACATATAGATATAGTTAGTAAGATCCTTTCTTAAGTTTAGATCTCAGTTTCATTTTGCATATAAAGTCATATTTTAAGAGATCTAGCTGAAATTATCCTCTTTTTTGCAAGCATTTTAAAGAAAATTTGTAGGTTTCTTTTAAGGTAGTTTCCTTTTCTATACTTTAAAGTTTCATATTCTGCAATAAAAGTGCACATCTAATTGGCTTCCCAAATGGAAAGCCAATATCCCAAGGAAATATTGCTTTCCTTGGTTCCTTTTTTTGCAAAACTAGATTACCCCAACTTAACAAATTTTTACTTAGTTTTTTTTCGGTAACTAGTGTGGTGACCCAAAACAATTTTAAAGTGTGTTTGGGCACATTTGATTTTAATTGCTTACTTTTTTTTAGCAGGTATAACAAAAAATAGAAGGATACTCTACCAAATTTCTGACTCTTGGACGAACCAGAGCTTCCCGAAAGCTTCCCCCACTACTATGTTTTAATTCTAGCTTGTTACAAGATTGTTGTAAGCCTTTGGATCCAAGATAACAAGTACCAAAGTGCATCAATTTAAATTTTCTGATATTTTAAATCGATTCTAATAAAAATAAAAGGTCCTTTCGAACATGCTCTTTTGAGCCTATTCACCATCCCCCCTAGGGGGATTTGCATCCGTGTCTTTTTTTTGCTTTTCGTTCCTTTTTTTTTGCAATCTAGTGTAGTTATAATCTATAGGGTATTATAATTTGATTTATTATCATTTCCATATTCCATATCTAAGGTTTCAAATTAATTTTAATACTTATCCCACGACTTCCCGATTGACCTGAAAGGGGAAAGAGATGCATGGTAGGACTAATTAGAGAACCGACATTGTGTATCTTAGTTTTCTTTTTCGTCAATTGTTTCATAAAATATAATAAAATTAACCCCTCCTTGATTCCCCAATTGAGATCCACTTGGATCGAAAGAGGTTCCTGGAGGGTTTTCTTTTTAACAAGAACACCTATCTTAAAATTTACTAAAATTGACAAGACTCCGGTGTGTATGCTCTGCACTTGGCTGCGGTTCGTCCGATCAGTCAAGCTACATAAAAAGCACTTGAGTGACTACAATAATTAGGATTCACTCTCCCAAATTGACAAACCATCAGGTGAAAATCCAACACCTCGATCAAACCATTACGGTGGCAAAATACCCAAAGGAAGCGGGAACTCCTGAAAAGTGACCTCGGGGCGCCGATCTCTGTTACACCTGTGGGTGCATTATGAACAATAGCCTTAGAGACTCCATTCATCCCACATATTCCTTGTGGGTAGCTGTGAAGGTTTAGTTTTGGACATACTGCAAGTACTCTCGAGTATATCTAGAGTCCACCCCTTCACCTAATTTTAATCAATTCATATTTCACATTAACTTAAAATGTACCAAGAGGCAATCGCAAAACATTCACTCCAAGCCCATGAAAGTACATTGATTATCTTTTGACTCCATTTCAAGGCACTGGCTATTTTCTTTCTATATATATATATATTGTGTCTCAGCATTGTGCTTTCATGCGTTCATTTTGTATCTTGTCATCTATGGTTGTTTATGGTTAAATTTCAAACTCCTAAGTAACTCATTCAATTTAACATCACCATAATAAATAATTTTTCCTTAGTAACTTAATAGGGTCTACCCCCATTGGCTTCATTAGGATTTGAGCCTAAATGGAGGAGTCAAGAACAAGGTGACAACCTTGACTCGAGACTTGCCCCCAAGGACACATCGAGTGGCTTGAAGATTTCTGCCACGTGACCCAGGTGTGTGAAAGGTGGCAACACACTGAACCATGAATGATGGAGCATATACTGTATATGCATGCCATGACTCTATCAGATTGATTTTATGACATTGTCAACCAACATGCCTTAATATATTTGAGATTGTGGTGCTTTGTTCTTGACATCATTGTTAAGCTTACAAATATGGGATATATTATGTGTGTATGTACATATAAAATAAACAAGGAATCCATTGAGGCATGAATCCACTATAGGCGTTCGTTTTTAATAGCATCATTGTGTGAACATGCTATGACTTCATTTGGATGCCTGGGTTAACAATGCCAAAGAAAGGAACATGAAGGATTGCATGTGACTAATTACATGAAAATAGTAGTCAAAACAACAAATAATTACAAAGAAACAATTTTAGAGGTGGTGCATAACAAAATTAAAATGGCTGAAGATGAAGCCAATGTAGAATATGGGTTCATTAGCAATTAAGAATACCAATAGGTTTCTCATACATAGGCATCAACATCGTCACAAGGGTGGAAGCCTATATATCACATATGTTGGAGTTGCAGGTCTTGAGCCACATTGGAAGGCTCCACTATATTTTCTATAGTTCAGTGTATCTCAAAAAAGAGTACTTCACAATTCAATTAAGGTCCATATGGAATTTATTCATGCAAGGGACATGAATACAAATGTTTCAATTTGAAGCCAAATCCATTAAAGGTATACACAATAACTCAAGTAGAGGAAATTAAGATTTTATTGAGGATGGTGCCCATATGATTCTCTTGCTTAACATTTGGAATAGTTTTCATATCACATATCACAACATGAGTTATAAAGAAAGGAAACACCATTTCCATTTATTTTCTCCCAACTATATATGATTGTTTTGTTTTACTAGCCAAATGATAAAGCCTCTTTCCTTCATCAATTGGAAAGGAATACACTTATGCACCCTTATGCAAGTCTACATTTCTTTATGTCGAGGTCAATTCTTCTACCTTGTGGATGGATAGACCTATTGATTGGAATTTATATGTTATTTCTATCATTCTCAATGTGGCATTAACTCTAACATAAAGTACGAGGATCCGTTCAGAAGAAACTTGTGGCTTACCTGTTGTTAGGAAATTCGCACCTTCTGTAGACAAAAGCTATTCCTCTGGTCTAAATGGTTCAGATCTAGAACAAATAAGTTACAACAAGGTTGATAGACTTCTCCTAGAAACTATAGACATCTGTAATACAATATTTAGAGATTGATGTGGTGCTTCACCTATGGCAAAAGATCTCCAAGAAGATACCTGCAAAACACATCAAACAGAAAGATCAAAAGCACCAAAGTATTATCTATAGATCTATATTGGTGACTAAGGAATCCAATAATAAACATGCAAGATTATACATGACAAGTTATATGGGAACAAAACCAACTTTGAATTGACAAATAATGAAATATTTTACAACCTGTGCCTTAGTGTTGATGCACTCCTCCACAAAACTGATGTCTTATCCCTGATAGATCCAACTTGCTCCTCTATGCTCACTCTTGATGGATCAGGCCAGAGTGCAAAAATGGTAGCATGAATTTTCTCTCTCCTCAACCATGGGGTATGATCCTATTTTCATAGGCCTCAAATGGATAGGGATGGTTGATATTTTGGTGGGTGAGGTGGATAGGAGATCCCCAAAGCATGGATCTCGAGCTCAACTAACCCAAGTGAATAGGGATAAGTCCTTCCACAAATATTTTGATCTAGAAGCTTCGTGAAGCCTCTCTTTTTCACTTTTTACCAAGGACACTGCTCCTGCTCCTTGATGACAAAGAGGTGTTAGGAAGAACCTCTCTTCAAACAAAGAGGAAAGGCAGTGCCACCACCTATCTTCAACACAACTCAGGTGGTGCTAAAGAAGGTACTGGGTTTTTATATGCAAATTTGACATTTGGATCAAGGTTTTCACTTCAAGATTTAAGAATGAGGGAAAACATGGATGTTTAGGATCTTATCACACGTTGATGATGAGATTTGGGTGTAGGGATACGATAGGGGAGAGCTTTGATAGAGAAATTTATCACTTCGAGGAAAGAATCGGCTTGATAGGAGATCAATATCAACTAGGCATCTACAATACATCAATACTTTTGACTCATGAGAAAATGTGTCTTCACCATGGCTACAGACCAATACAAGGAAGATCCATGGGAGAAAATAATGAACATGGCTACTAGAATATAACATAGATCCATGTGATAAATGACTCAAACTTGGACATAGCCACTAGACATACAACATATATCTATGTCACACAGACACAAATTTGATCATAGCCACGACCATACAAATGTGGATCCATGTTGGTACTTCATACAATATACTCCATCGCAACCTGGGGAGAAAGTTATGAGTGCTTTCAAACAGATACCCAGGGTCTTCGTCTCATCTTCCAAAATGTACGATTCTATCTATGTGATTACAATTATCTAAAGTTGAACATGGTAGAAACCACTTGATTACTGATCAATGATGTGAACCATTAACAATTATGAGGGATATCACCATTGATGTCAATGATTCCCAAGGTGCCCTAGTACAATCTACTGAGTGTGAATAGATTTTTTAATGTCGAACACCCAGTGGAATCTTTCGATCTAAGGTCAATGATGTGAACCTATGTCGAGAGAGAGAGAGAATATGTCATTGAGGCATACAGATCTCAAGGTACTAAACTTGTTTCTAAGACTATTTCCCGGATGATGAGTTGATGTCGATAGGAATAGTCTTGTTGAAGGAGGGCCATGATGAATCCCACATCGATGACACAAAAATTGGAACAAAGTTATGGAATGTCGTAGATAATGTAACCATAGAACTGACTCAAAAGGACTGACACAAAAGGTTTTTTTAACTGTAGGGGTAAACTTCTTACTTCCTTTGAACATCGAGAGTCATGAAAAAAGACTTGGAAGTATGATTAGATCAGACAGACACACAATATGACAATGGACACTGCATTCTTTTGAAAAACTCAAAGGAGTGACATGACTCATGAAATTTGATCGACTTATAAGTCAGTCAAATACCTAATGCACTGAATGATATGCAGACAAGTGCCATGTTCAAAGGTGACAAACAACTGCCATTTATTTGCAAAATGATTCCCTTCCCTTAATTCCCCCATCATGATTGATGAGTGTCTATTTTCATTTTTACGAGTCCAAAGAGGGTAACAAACACTCATTTTAGCTCGTCCGAAGACAAGTCTAATATCATATATTTCATGAACCTAAGAAAGGAGGGGTTTGTTCCTTGAACGGGTCTCTCAGTGTTTAGTTTAAAGAGTCCAATGAAAGCAAACTCGGTATCGTTCATGTTTAAAGAGTCTAAACGAAGACGAAAGAAAACTCCAAAGGGTCCTTTTTCGTATGATTTAGCCTCTCGGGCGCGAAAAAGTGTAAAATAATACGTAAGAGAACTCTTCCAGTCATGATTGGATAGAGTGTTCCTATTTCGTAAATAGTCTATGTTACCACCTAAGTTGTACTTAGTGGTTTTTATCAAGTGAGCCTGGTGAACCAGACAGGGATAACTTGTTCGGACTGCAAAAGACCTTTGGAAGTACTTCTGGGAAGCACTTGTTGTACTATCTCACATGTTCATACCCCATGGGGAAATTGTAATAAATGTTCTAGCATGATAGTGTCTGTAAAAGACTCGGTCTCTTAGACTTCATTTGTCAATCCAATCAGCCCAGGGTGTTTTTTCCCTTGGTTATTATTGGTTGTTGAATAAACGAGTGATAAATTTTGAGTTTTTCACTCCATACCTCCAAAGTTCGGGTGGTCAGCTTGGCATTTAGGCCTATTGAGGTTATTAGAGTCTATGTGTCAATGTATAAGCATGCTAGACATCATTTTTGAGTCATATGAACATGTCTAAGTCCCCCTAGGTGTTTTTCATTTTTTCAATTTTTTAGTTTTTTCAACGTTTTTTTATTAAAATTAAAATTTTCCAAAACTTAGGCTATTTTTTAATAATTTAATTGGAAAATTTGATTTTGTAATAAAAGTGGGCCAAATAATCTGTTTCAGTCATGTAGGTGCTCATTTTCAAGCTAAGAGCACCATGTAAACCCATGGACCCACTATTTCCTAGTTTTGAGTGATTTTCCATCACTCGGGTCAGAAATCCCAAAAAATAAATTATTGATTATTTTAATTAATAAATTGATGAATAATGGAGCAAATCCAAAATCATAGATTAGTGGATTCTCAGCCGATTTGATTGAAATCAGTCAGATCTGAAGCAGATTGACTGGATCTGACAAATCCTTGACTGAAGGAGGTGATCAAATCAGATCCAGAGTTGATCTTTAGCATCCTTTATGGGGAATTTTTCCCTCCCTCTCTCCTCAACATGTTTTGGCTCATCTGGATGAGTTTTGGTGGATGTTTCAATCAACAGGTTGAGGTGTTAGTCAGATCAGCTCTCCGATTGACAATTGCACTCAGTGAGACTCAGATCTGGCTCAGTTAGACACAGATCAGGCATTGATGGACTCTCCATCAGCATATTTGGTCTATCTCCTTGATATTTGTGCGCCCCTTGGGCTGGATCTCCTAGTTTTTGTATATATCTTGCTTGAGGCTCCCTCTTCCAAGCTAGTTAGAGGTGAACTGAAGGGATTACCATTGTAACTCTATATTTTATCATCATTTGTGAATAATGAAGCTTTGGAGGCTATATTGTGTAGTGCATGTGTATGTGTGGATTCTCAGTGTTATGCTACTAATGTGGTAGCTGCAATCTCTTGACAAATCCTGTGCTACTTCTGTGTTCTGGCTTCAAGGATTCGGCTGAATCTAGTAAGGGGTAAACTAGGAAAGCTAGATTGCTTGATCTTGTTTATCCATATGATGTATGCTCAAAAATGTCAGTTATATGCTTAAATAAGGTTATTTTTCCATGATCTTTCATTTTTGCAGCTTTATACATCTATATCCAGATCTCACGAGGTGTGTGCAGGCTTGTGTTATTTAGTTGCAGGTTCCCGATTGGAAGAAGGTGTGGATCTATATTGAAACCATTCCTATCCAATAAATGCAAGACTCTGTCCCTCAGCACTCCACAAAAGTTCCTCCTTTCAGCTTGTTCCATTCAAGCAACGATCCGACCTTCTCTCCTCTTCTTCTCATTTCTACAAAAAATCAACATTTTTACCCGATTACTCTGTTCGTAGCTTTGATTTTGCCTAGATATATAATATTAAAATTAATTCCAACATAGATATATATTATCAAATCCTATAGTCTAGATCTTGCACTTAAAAAAATTTCATAAGCACTCTAGATCTAGCTTTAGGGAAATCATCTTTTTGCATGAAAATTTAAAGTAAACTTGTAGATCGCATGCATTAGATTTCCTTTCGCTATTATAAAATTTAATATTCTTCAATATCAGTGCATATTTAAATTGGCTACACAAACATCAAGCCAATATCCCAAGGAAATCTTGCTTTCCTCTGTTCCTTTTTTGCCTGTTTAGCTAGTTTCAACTTCATTTTTTTTTAGATAAGGTAGGCTAATCCAAAGGTACTCTTAAAGTGAGTTTGGGTGTATGTTATTCTAACATGATCACTGTATTTTATCAGGTATGACATAAAATAAATGAAACTGCTGTCCCAAGTGGCCTCAGGAGCGTTCAAATCCCCCCAGGGGTCTCCCTTTTCACTAAAAATCTTAACATTTTCGCAAAAGTTGTAAGATCTTGGTTTCAGCCTGTATAAGGACCAAGAAGTTTCTAATATTTCAGTTCACTGATATTGTAACCAATAATAAATAAAATTATTTTTGGAATAGGTTGTTTCGAGCCCATTCCCCATCCCCGCTGGGGGGATTTGCGTCGGTGTCCTTTTCGTCGCTTTCTACTTATTTCTTTTTTAAACTAGAATTGATCTAATTTGCAGGGTAGTATACTTGATTTTAGTATTAATTTCATATTCCACTTTTGTTTTGAAAGTAATCATAACACTTACCCCATGATTTCCCGATTGACCCGAAAGGGGAAAGAGATTCGTGGTAGGACTAATTAGAAAACCAGAATTGTGTATTTGTTTTATTTTTCATCTTTTATTTATCAACAATATTAAAATTAACCCCTCCTCGATTCCTCGATTGAGATCCACTTGGATCGAAAGAGGTTCCTAGAGGGTTTTCTTTTAAATAAGAACACCCAATTTAAAACTTACTAAAATTTACAAGACTCCAGTGTGTATGCTCTGCACTTGGCTGCGGTTCATTCAATCAGTCAAGCTGTATCAAAAGAACTTGGGTGACTAGTATAATTAGGATTCACTCTCCCCAATTGACAAACCATCAGGTGAAAATCCAACACCTAGATCAAACCTTTATGGTGGAAAAATACCCAAAGGAAGCGGGAACTTCTGAAAAGTGACCTCGGGGCGCTGATCTCTGTCACACCCTAATGGGTGCATTATGAACATTAGCCCCAAAGACTCCATTTCATCCCACATATTCCTTGCGGGTAGCCGTGAAGGTTTAGTTTTGGACATACTCCAAGTACTCTCGGGTATATCTGGAGCCCCCCCTTAGCCTAATTTTAATCAACTCACACTTCAAATTTAACTTAAAACATACCAAGAGGCAATCGCAAAACATTCACTCCAAGCACATGCAAGCATATTGATTCTATTTTTGACTCCATTCTAAGGAACTAGTTAATTTCTTACTATATATATATATTGTGTCTCAGCATTGTGCTTTCGTGTGTTCATCTTTGACATCTTGCCATCTTTGATTATCTATAGTTAAATTGTAAACTCCTAAATAACTTAGTCAGTTTAAACATCAAAACACTAAGTAATTCCCCTTAGTAACTTAATAGGGTCTACCCCCGTTGGCTTCGTTAGGAGTTGAGCCTAAACGGAGGAGTCAAGAACAAGGTGATAACCTTGACTCGAGACTTGCCCCCAAGGACACACCGAGTGGCTGGAAGATTTCTGCCATGTGACCTGGGTGTGCGAAAGGCAGCAACACTTTTTGGCGCCGTTGCCGGGGATAAATCTTTTTATTCCTGAGTATGACTTTTGTTTTCTTCCTTTTTTTATTTTTTCTTTGTTTGATGAATGCTTAGAGTAGATCTTTAATTTTCATCTGGCGACTCCACTGGCCTTTTTCCGGTTTTATTTTTACAAAGAAAAGCAAAAAATATTTTTTGTGAAAAGATTTATAAATGCTTATTTTTCTTTTTCACATGGCGACTCCAGTGAAGGGATAAAACCCTGTTATCTCATAAACTTGTGAAGTTTTGTTGTGTGTAGATGAGCCCATGTGAAATGTTAAAACCTTTAAAGCTCATCACTTGACAGCTCCACCTTTTCAGTACAAGGTTTAATCGTTATATCAAATGCATACTATTAGTTTTTGATATGGATGAATTAAAGGAGAAGTATGGTGCCGAGTTAACCAGAAGGTTTCAGCCTATCGATTTCTCAAACATCCTCGGTTTTCCTAACTATTGTAATGGTTTTGGGGATGCATATAACTGGCTTCCAACATTTCATGGAGATGATGGTGACTCGGCTATCTGGCATGTCAAATCTTTCCTTCAGTTGATTGTTGACTTCAATGTTCTTCATGAAGACAATATGATGGAAATGTTTGCTAGTACTTTTTGGGGTGAGGCCGGTTATTGGTTCTATCAAGGCCTTCCTGATAAATGTATAACTTCTTTTCCAAGCTTCCTTTGGATGTTTTTAGAGAAGTGGCATGATGGTAGGGGTAGTATGAATGGCTTAAAAAAGTTCCTTGAAAATATCTGTACCTTCTACCTATCTGGGACAGAGTATCACACGGAAACATATGATGGGCCTTTTTCCATGATACAAAGTATTGAAGACTTGGAATCACTTCTTGAACATTTAAGTGAAGAGGAAGTTCATGATACTCCCATAAAAAAACATCATGGTAGTTATTTAAGAAAAGAAGAAATTAAGCGTCTTCTCAAATAATATGAGGTACCTCCCAATGCACAGCAAGATTCTGAGGAAGGGAAAATCCAAGATGATCATATTGAAGAGCTTCAGGAGGATCCCATAATGGAACATATTGTTGAAGACTCTCCTCATGTCACCATAGCTGAAGACATTGAATATTTGGTGTATTATCAAGTGTGTTGCAATGCTGATACCTTTCCAGAAATCCCTCTAGAGAAATCCACTGAGCAACACATACTAAATGATCCCATTGAATATGTCCAAAAGGTCTCCTTAACTGGAGATCCTTTTCATGATATCATAACAGAAGCCTATAAAGAAACTTATGATAAGATCAGTATGGTGTGTGATGACACTAGACCTTGTTCTCCACATGTTGATGAAGGTTTGGAAATTTTATTTCCTTGTAACATTTTATCTAAAGAAGATTGTTATGAATACAAGGAGGACATGGATAGGCAGGAGCATGATGCCATGGATTGAGAGTCCCCCACATATGACATGGATGGGAGTGATGACTATTGGAATTTCATAGATAATCCGACCTGAGAAAATCTTATGGAGAATCCCATTCATGATATATCCGACAATGGGAGTGTTTATTCAAAAATTTGCGGAAGTCCAATCTACGATACATCCATAGAGGGAAGCACAGATTTGGATTCCTGGGAAAACCTTAGTATGGAAGAGGAGCATTCATAATTTTCACGTGATCATTCAAAATCATACCATGTAGATCCGTACAAGGGTATCAGTAATGAAGACATTGAGAAACAGTATTGTGAAAATTCAGATGTAATGCAGTCAGTGGAACATCAGTCTCAGCCGTCTTTTTTGCATATAGAGGTTCCTTATGATTTGGAGATACTTGGGGCTTATGCAACAAGTTATCATTTGATAAGCCCCGATGATCAGTATGATGATGTAGTCACTCTACCTCATCGTTCTGATTGGTATATCAGTCCTATCCAGTCATGGATAGAAGCATCTTGCATGAGCATGTTGATGTATATGTAACTTCGGAATGTATTCTTCTATGTATATTTTATGTATTGTAACCCGATGTTTATTCTGGGATGTTTCTATTATGTATTTGAGTCATGTGGTCATGCCCCGATGTTATGATCGGGAGGATTAATAATGTAATCAAGTCATGTCAAGTCATTAGGTAAGTCCCCACAGTTTTGGGGCACTTGAGTTATTATACACTAATTAAGGTGTAGGCTCGAGTAGTAATTATTAGGGTTGAGCCTACGTGTGAAATGGCAACTTAAGTGAACGGAATAATATAAATAGAGAGTGTGTGTCTCTCTATTTATCACTTGTGACTTAGATCTCTTGCTCTCTCAAGTGTGGCACACTTTTGGAGAAGGAAATTCTTGGGCTTGACAGAAGACAAAAGGCTGCTGTTGTGAAGGGAGGTCATCTTACTGTTTTGGGTTCACATCTTGTGGTGATACTATCTTAGAGGAAGTTGAGGGGTTTTCTCCATTTATGGTTTCCCCTCCTAAAATATTTGTATCTCTTGTCTCTTGTGATGTGCTTATGTGATTGATGTGCTTGTTATTCTCTCAGTGAAAAGATCTTATCATAATGCTAGCTGAAATGTTGAAAAACTAACAGAGCACATACAACTTTGGGAAGAATTTTTATGACACTGTTCATGCCTATGATCTCCCATCCATCCCGCCCATCTTGAATTATCACGCAGGTTTGCATTTTCTGAATAAGGTATCCTTACTTTGGCTGGTAACCAAAGACAAGGAATTTTTTTTATGTTAATAAAATGCTTAGGTGGTTACATTGGATTGTTGATTACACTTAACCCTTTTTATATCATGCTTAGAGTAGGAAAATAAGCTCCTTGAAAAAGAGCATTTACTTTCTGCATTTCTGCTTAGTTGTAATAAAACTTTGCTTCTTTTTAGTTACATTTATGTTGTGTAAATAAATCAACTTAATGGTTCATTTGGTTTTCTATAAAACTTGTGCTACTGAGGTTTTTCTTGTCAAGTTTAGATGTTTTTACAAGGTATATAAACCAGAGATTCTGGTGTTCTCGTATCCTCTCCTTTCCTTAAATACCAGATCGAGCACACGTCCCGCAGTTGGAGCCAGAATGTTACCACCTAAGTTGTACTTAGTGGTTTTTATCAAGTGATCCTGGTGAACCAGACAGGGTTAACTTGTTCGGACTAGAAAAGACCTTTGGAAGTACTTCTAGGAAGTGCTTGTTGTACTATATCACATGTTCATACCCCATGGGGGAATAGTAATAAATTTTCTAGCATGATAGTGTCTATAAAAGACTCGGTCTCTTAGAATTCATTTGTCAATTCGATCAGCCTAGGGTGTTTTTTCCCTTGGTTATTATTGGTTGTTGAATAAACGAGTGATAAATTCTGAGTTTTTCACTCCATACCTCCAAAGTTGGGGTGGTCGGCTTGGCATTTAGGCCTATTGAGGTTATTAGAGTCTATGTGTCAATGTATAAGCATGATAGACATCATTTTTGAGTCATATGAACATGTCTAAGTCCCCCTAGGTGTTTTTCAATTTTTCAATTTTTTAGTTTTTTCAGTGTTTTTTTATTAAAATTAAAATTTTCCAAAACTTAGGCTATTTTTTAATAGTTTAATTGGAAAAATATATTTTGTAATAAAAGTGGTCCAAATAATCTGTTTCAGTCATGTAGGTGCTCATTTTCAAGCTAAGAGCACCATGTAAACCCATGGGCCCACTATTTCCTAGTTTTGAGTGATTTTCCATCACTCGGGTCAGAAAGCCCCAAAAATAAATTATTGATTATTTTAATTAATAAACTGATGAATAATGGAGCAAATCCAAAATCATAGATCAGTGGATTCTCAGCTGATTTGATTGAAATCAATCAAATCTGAAGCAGATTGACTAGATCTGACAAATCCTTAACTGAAGGAGGTGATCAAATCAGATCCAAAGTTGATCTTCAGCATCCTTTATGGGGAATTTCACCCTCCCTCTCTCCTCAACATGTTTTGGCTCATCTGGATGAGTTTTGGTGGATGCTTCAGTCAACAGGTTGAGGTGTCAGTCAGATCAGCTCTCCAATTGACAATTGCACTCAGTGAGACTCAGATCTGGCTCAGTTAGACACAGATCAGGCATTGATGGAATCTCCATCAACATATTTGGTCTATCTCCTTGAGATTTGTGCCCCCCTTGGGCTGGATCTCCTAGTTTTTGTATATATCCTGCTTGAGGCTCCCTCTTCCAAGCTAGTTAGAGCTGGATTGAAGAGTTAGCCATGATAACTCTGTATTTGATCATCATTTGTGAATAAAGAATCTTTGGAGGCTATACTGTGTAGTGCATGTGTATGTGTGGATTCTCAGTGTTATGCTGCTGATGTGGTAGCTGCAATCTCTTGCCAAATCCTGTGCTACTTCTGTGTTCTGGCTTCAAGGATTCGGCTGAATCTAGTAAGGGGTAAATTAGGAAAGCTAGATTGCTTGATATTGTTTATCCATATGATGTATTCTCAAAAATTTCAGTTATATGCTTAAATAAGGTTATTTTGGCATGATCTTTCATTTTTGCAGCTTTATACATCTATATCCAGATCTCATGAGGTGTGTGCAGGCTTGTGTTATTTAGTTGCAGGTTCCCAATTGGATGAAGGTGTGGATCTAGATTGATCCCATTCCTATCCAATAAGCACAAGACTCTGTCCCTTAACACTCCACAAAATGGCCTCCTTTCAGCTTGTTCCATTCAAGCAACGATCCGACCTTCTCTCCTCTTCTTCTTATTTCTACAAAAAATCAACATTTTTACCCGGTTACTCTGTTCGTAGCTTTGATTTTGCTTAGATTTATGATATTAAAAGTAATTCCAACATATATATATCTTATCAAATCCTATATTCTAGATCTTGCACTTAAAAAATTTTCATAAGCACTCCAGATCTAGCTTTAGGGAAATCGTCTTTTTGCATGAAAATTTAAAGTAAACTTGTAGATCGCATGCATTAGATTTCCTTTCGCTGTTAAAAAATTTAATATTCTGAAATATCAGTGCATATTTCAATTGGCTGCACAAACATCAAGCCAATATCCCAAGTAAAGGTTGCTTTCCTTGGTTCCTTTTTCGCCTGTTTAGCTAGTTTCAACTTCATTTTTTTTAGATAAGGTAGGATGATCCAAAGGTACTCTTAAAGTGATTTTGGGCATATGTTATTATAACATGCTCACTGTATTTTATCATTTCTGACAGAAAATAAAGGAAGCTGCTGTCCGAAGTGGCCTCAGGAGCGTTCAAATCCCCCCAGGGGTCTCCCTTTTCACTAAAAATCTTAAAATTTTCGCAAAAGTTGTAAGATCTTGGTTTCAGCCTGTATAAGGACCAATAAGTTTCTAATGTTTCAGTTCACTGATATTGTAACCAATAATAAATAAAATTATTTTTGGAATAGGCTGTTTCGAGCCCATTCCCCATCCCCCCTGGGGGGATTTGGGTCGGTGTCCTTTTCGTCGCTTTCTACTTATTTATTTTTTAAACTAGAATTGATCTCATTTTCAGGGTAGTATACTTTATTTTAGTATTAATTTCATATTTCACTTTTTTTTTCAAAGTAATCATAACACTTACCCCACGATTTCTTGATTGACCTAAAAGGGGAAAGAGATTCGTGGTAGGACTAATTAGAAAACTAGAATTGTTTATTTGTTTTATTTTTCATCTTTTATTTATCAGAAATCTTAAAATTAACCCCTCCTTGATTCCCCGATTGAGATCCACTTGGATTGAAAGAGGTTCCTGGAGGGTTTTATTTTAAATAAGAACACCCAGTTTAAAACTTACAAAAATTTACAAGACTCGAGTGTGTATGATCTGCACTTGGCTGTAGTTCATCTGATCAGTCAAGCTGTATCAAAAGAACTTGGGTGACTAGTATAATTAGGATTCACTCTCCCCAATTGACAAACCATTAGGTGAAAATCCAACACCTAGATCAAACCTTTACAGTGGCAAAATACCCAAAGGAAGCGGGAACTTCTGAAAAGTGACCTCGGGGCGCTAATCTCTATCACACCCTAATGGGTGCGTTACAAACAATAGCCCGAGAGACTCCATTTCAGCCCACATATTCCTTGCGGGTAGCCGTGAAGGTTTAGTTTTGGACATACTCCAAGTACTCTCGGGTATATCTGGAGTCCCCCCTTAGCCTAATTTTAATCAACTCACACTTCAAATTTAACTTAAAACATACCAAGAGGCAATCGCAAAACATTCACTCCAAGCACATGCAAGCATATTGATTCTATTTTTGACTCCATTCTAAGGCACTAGTTAATTTCTTACTATATATATATATTGTGTCTCAGGATTGTGCTTTCGTGTGTTCATCTTTTACATCTTTCCATCTTTTATTATCTATATTTAAATTGTAAACTCCTTAATAAATCAGTCAGTTTAAACATCACAACACTAAGTAATTCCCCTTAGTAACTTAATAGGGTCTACCCCCGTTGGCTTCGTTAGGATTTGAGCCTAAACGGAGGAGTCAAGAACAAGGTGACAGCCTTGACTCGAGACTTGCCCCCAAGGACACACCGATTGGCTTGAATATTTATGCCACATGACCCAGGTATGCGAAAGGCGGCAACAGTATGTCTGAACCGAAAAAGAGATAACCTACGGTCGAAGAGATGAATCTTCAAATAGTTTTACGAGGATGAATATCACAAGTACTAGACATTCTTTTCATATTTAGGGAGTCTGAAAAGAGTTTAAAGGAGACTCCATTAGGTTTCCTTTTCATGATGAGAAGCTTTTACGAGCCTGAAAAGAATCGAAAAAAGACTCGGAACTTTGATACTGAGTTCTAAGAACGTGACCAAAGTGTCGAAACAAATGCTCGAGAAATTTTTCCATTTTCTGGAAGTGCGAAAAAATAAAAAACAAACTCCTCCATAGACACTACTGTTTATATTTTTATCCCTGCAAGACCTAAAAATTCCATTAGTCCCCTAAACATTCCAATAAATGACTTTATAAACTATATAAAAAAGGTGTCCTCACATCACAATGATTTAAAAATATTAATAATAATGTGAAAAACCTAAAAACATATTTAAAATCCAATTGAATAGTAAAAACAAGTCATTTTACTATTTACCAATTTGTGGGTGCATTTGGGAGACTTTTGGAGCCAAATATTCAGCCGAAGATTACAGGAGCATCCACTATCCATTTCAAGTACCGTTAGAGCTAGGTAGATGCTAGCACCTTGCTCTTTCACTTTATAATTTCCATTTTTTATTTGGCCAAGGTTTTAGGGGTATTTGAACAAGCCCTAAACCCAAATTGTGGGCACCGTTCCTGCCCCTTAAAGGACAGGCGGTGCCCAATAAAACCTGCCCCTATTCAATTACACTCAGGCGGTTCCACCGCTCTGTGTACACGAAGGAAAGGTAGTGCCGGCCGTGAGGTTGGAAAACTAAGTGGGCAAGCCAAAATAAAATTTCTTTGATGATTTTAATGATTGAATATGGTTTTGACTAGCTCATTTGTTTTTTTGGCAGGTTTTACCCAGTAAAAAGTGGTTATATGGAAAGAATGACAACATGATGATGATGATGCCCAAGCTAAGGGAAATGCGGGGTACATTGCTACTTTAAGAGGTTGTGGCCTCTTGAATTTTTTCCACACTCCGAGCATGATATCCCATGAGCGCCTGCTAGAGCATATTATGCACATGTGGAACCCTGAGCAGTAGTACTTTGAGGTGGGAGCTCATGTACTGACCATAGAGGTAGAAGATATATACTTTCTGATAGGATTGTCTTAGTGGGGTGCTCATGTTTAATTGGATGATCCTTGAGGAGGGGATGTTACCACCCAGGAACTGATAAATCGTTATTGTGTGCCTGGTACTAGGATGTTGGGGAAGAAAATACACATAAAGGTAGTGGTGGATGATGCACTAAGCACTGTTATTTTCACTATGCAGAGGATGGCAGGAAGCCAAGGGCCTCACCAGGCCTCTAGGGGCTATGGCACCCACCGTCTTTAACTGGGCAGAGGCACTACTTCTAGTTTTCAAGGACCAATTGACTAAATGTCAGCAAGGGGAATTGAAACAGTTCAGATATGGATCCATCTCAGCTTGTTTCGTTTTCGAGCGGGTGCCCCACTTGAGGCCCCAAGTTATCTTTACAGAGCTGAGGCCCAGAGACCATCGTATGTTGAGGTGGGTAGAGCTTATGGCTCACATAAGAGGTGGCAGAGTTAAAGTGAAGTATGATGCTGGATTCTTCAACTGGTTAGATGACCAGATCCTCATGATTAAGGATTACGCATATGCGGGTACTAAATTCAGGGGTGACCCTGATCTACCGCTTCCACCTGGAGAGAGCTGGGGGGATATTGGTAAGAAACACGATTCTAAAATGTTGATTGTGTTTTTTTTTTTCATGTTTTATGTTTTTTATATGTAGTAAAAAGACCTAAATTTTCTCATGCAGATGTTGGTATGGCATGACCTTGGGGATCATCCCCAATGGACAGGAGAGTGGGAGCTCAGTTTGTTCATCAAGGTGATGACCAGCTGGGAGAGTTAGAGGAGAACCTGGAGAGGTTAACCCTAGACATACCAGATATATCTATTGATGACCTCCCGATGAGGTACTAGAGGCACACTATGGGAATGCCAGGTCATTTCAGCTGATTGTTACGTAGAGTAGTACGGGCTATCATGTGTTACCATGACCATCACTAGATGATGTTCTACAGGATGTATTACTGAAAGCTGAGATGACTTCAGGATTTTGTATGATGTTGTATTTTCCTAAAAGCCACTGTGCTTCAGGTGAGGTCTTATGACCATTTTTGTAAAAACATTATATATATATATATATATATATATATATATATATATACAGACTATGTTATTGGTGTTTATACGTATCAAATGGCAAATGTATTTACATGAGTTTATGTGTTATCTACTATTTATTTACAATATGACGAAACCATGTTTTATTTTCAAGTTATGTATGAGCAATATACCAGTATAGGATATAGTTTGCTAACGAATCAACAACTACATTGTCTTCCCTAGGGATATGCTTGTAAGTAATGAACTCAAATGATCTTTCCAGTAGATGCACTCTCTGGAAGAGGCAAAGGAGTATGGGATTTATGATGGCATAGACGTGGTTCAAATGAAAAACCACTAACTTAGAGTCCATGAATACTAACAAATCATGAAGGTCCCGAGATGCAGCTTCAGTTAGTAAACCTATTACTACTTGGTACTCAGCGATGTTGTTGGTAATTGGACCAATACAAACCGCTCCTAAACTGACCAGATTGTGTGTAGGGTAATACAGAACCCAAGCAATTGAAGCAAGGTTCAGGGTATGATAGCAAGCACCATCAACAAAGCCATAAAAGGCCATTTGATCTGGCACCGCTTGTAGCAGATTGTTGACAGAGCAGTTCTAAGGAGGAATAGCTTCATACTAGCTTCTCTCAGGTGGGGGCACTAACTATGCATATGCGGTGGCACCACTTTTTGCTCATTGCACAAGCATGGTTCCTTGCAAGTGTCCAAAACACAATAAGAGCAAAAAAACAAAGTCAAAATTTGGAAAAACAACGTCAAAAAAGATAAATCAACAGTAATAAAGAGCATAGAAGCTCGGGATGGCTCATATCTGAAGAGATCTAATGATATCAACTCAAAACCAAACTAGGTTAGATGGTAGATCTAACTGAAATGATCAGAAGCTGGAGCTTGGATTTGGACAAGTGTTCGAAGGCTAAGGAAGATCAGATCTGCTGAAGCTCTTCCCCAGTGGAGTCGCTAGATTTGTTGTTAAGAAACTCACACCTTCTGTGGGTAGAAGCTGTTCCTCTGGTCTGAATGGTTCAGATCCAAAACAAATAAGTTACAACAACGTTGATAGACTTATCCTAGAAACTACAGACACTTGGAATACAATCTTTAGAGATCGATGTGGTGCTTCGCCTATGGAAAAAGATCTCCAATAAGATACCTGCAAAACACATCAAACACAAAAGATCAAAAGTACCAAAGTATTATCTATAGATCTATATTAGTGACTAAGAAATCCAATAATAAACATGCAAGATTATACATGACAATTTATATGGGAAGAAAACCAAATTTTCATTGATAAATAATGAAAGAGTTTTCAACCTATGCCTTAGTGTTGATGCACTCCTCCACAAAATCGATGTCTTATCCCCGATAGCTCCAACTTTCTCCTATATGCTCACTCTTGATGGATCAGGCCAGAATGTAAAAATGGCAGTATAAATTTTCTCTCTCCTCAACCATGGGGTATGAGCATGTTTATATAGGCCTCAAATGGATAGGGATGGTTGATATTTTGGTGGGTGAGGTGGACTGGAGATCTCCAAAGCATGTATCTCAAGCTCAACTGACCCATGTGAATAGGGGTAAGGCTTGCCAGGAATATTTTTATCTAGAAGATTCATGAAGCCTCTCTTTTTCACTTTTTACCAAGGGCACCACTCCTGCTCCTTGATGACAGAGTGGTGTTAGGCAGAACCACTCTTCAAACAAAGAGGAAAGGCAGTGCCACTGCCTGTATTTAACACAACTCAGGCAATGTTGAAGAAGGTACCGCTCCTAAGCTTAAGGTTAGAGGCAGTGCTAACTTTTTATATGCAAATTTGACATTTAGATCAAGGTTTTCACTTCAAGATTTGGGAATGAGGGAAAACATGGATGTTTAATATATTATCACATGTTGATGATGAGATTTGGGTGTAACATTAACTCACATGCCCAACACTCCAATCCCTTTCAATTTTTTATGGTTAACTTTGCATTAGATGAGTACAATGGATGCCCCCTTGTAATCAAACTATCTTATTTCATGATGGATTGAAGAAAAAATTTGATAAAGAGTTTTTTTGGGTAGTAATCCTCATTTAGTTGTTGAGAAACACTAGCCAATGACTCCCTCCTCTATATTTATAGTTGAGTAATAATTATCAACACTGTATGCTTATTCAATGCATATGGTGAGGGAGGGGTGGAAAGTGTCAATCTAATAAAAATTCCCAAACAATTGTTTAAGTATTTAATTTTGATCAAGAGATAGTTTTGTTCGATCAAATATTCAAAGTGACAAATAAAAAAGAACCCATTGTAGATACAACTAGGATCATAGTGGCCATCATATAATCTCGGGAGCTTCCGAAAACCTATCAACAGCAGGCGGGACATAAATAAAAATGTTGCAATGTTATTCATTTCGGGAGCTTCCAAAACCTGTCACCAGCAGGCAGGTACCATTTGTAAAAATGGATACATCATTATTAAGGGAAATCCCTGGAAGGTGGTATGACCACATACCAAAGACCTAATACCCTAGCATTAATGACCCTAATACCCTAATAACCTAAGTATTAAAGACCCATGACTATTTTTGTGTCTGATTTAGTGAAAATAATTATTTATAGTCATAATTGAAAGGTGGGATGACCACATAACGAAGACATTGTCACTCCTAATCCAAAAAGTGCTCTTGAAATTCCAATCGAACCCCCCTAGTCTTCCTCGTGCTTGTGCTTGTGCAATTGAAACCCTTGTGGCATAATTTAATGCCAGTTAAGAAATCATAGAGACACATACCTACAAAACAAAACCATAGAGACCATTCAAGAAACAAAATCGTAGAGGTCACCCATGAAACAAAATCACGGAGACAGATACCTGCGAAGAGAACAAACATAGATCATGGTGGTGATAGCCCTTACATAAACAATCACATAGCGATAATGTCATGAGGGTAAACCCATGGCAGAAAAATGTTGTGAAGAAATCGGCGATAGCATAGATTGTAGAGGATAGGCATGTGAAGAAACCGGTGAGGATAATAACCGTGAGAAAATCGCAAGTGTGCAGAGGTGAGAAAAATCATAGAGGTTACCATGAATAAACCAGAGATAAGAGTCGTGAAGAAAATCACAGAGAATTAGCATGAGAGGGAAATCACAAGTTTAAGCACGTTATGGAAAACATGAAGATTAGATTGATTGGAAAAGTATAATTCTTTTGTTTATATATAGATTAGGATAAAGTGAGTCAAACACCTAGTTTAACTTAGGATAAAAATAAAGTGGTCCACAAATAATAAAAAATCATAAAATAACCATAAGGTAAAGTATCTAAGGTATTTTAACAAATTCTTAAATTAATGAATTTAAAATATGGTCAAGTGTGAAAAGGTCCAACATAAAGTAGCCATAATGACGACAATGATGATGATGAATATGACAGTGATGATGACGATGATGATGATGAAGAAGATTACGATGATGATGATGACAACGACGATGATGATGTAATACGACATGATGAAGATGATGATGAATATGATGATGGTGATGATGATGAATCCAATAGACTTGCCATACCATCGATGACAAGTTATATGATGATGATGATGATGATGATGATGATGATGATGATGATGATGATGATAATCATGATGATGATGATGATGAAAATGATGATGATGATGATGATGAATATTATGATGATGATGAAGACGACGACGACGACGATGATGATGATGAAGATGACGATGATGATGACAATGATGATGATGGTGTGTTGTGGCCTAGAAAATCGTAGGTAACAATAGTAGGTATTCTCCCCAATAAATGTTCCCAATTAGCTCGTTATTGTTTGGTATGGGGAATCCATCCGGTTTACGGTCTAGCTACCATAGGTCAAGTAACAATTAAAGTTTTTTACCGGTTACGGCCTGGTCCACCATGTATATTTTTTAGTTTTTTAATGTTTAAGTATGATTTGCAAGTGCCTAACTAAATGCAGATGATAGAGATAACGAGGAGGGTCACAATGTGATGTGTAGGTTCTTACCTCTCGTCTTACCTCTCTCGCTTCTAAATCACAAATAGAAAGAAACTAACTAAGACTCACTAACCTATCCCTAGGGAGAAAAACTATCATTAATGGTGAGTAATGTATTGTATTGCATGCATAAAGAAAATCACAGATAGCTGTTAAGGTTTCTGAACACATGAATATCAATAGAAATACAAACAACAAGATAGCTTATTGTTAATTAAAACATTCATTACTTAATGTGGAAATTTCACAAAATAAACCAAAGCGCATTCATAACATGAGATAATTCAATAGGTTAGAATGATCTCACAATTTATGGAAACAAGTTGAAAAAAAAATAGTTCATATCCAACTAGCAAATAGCAAACATTTGAAAATCCACAGAACTTTCTCCAGCAAAAACATATAACTCTTTATTGTAAAATGAATTAGTTATTCTTACAATACTTTCTCAAGATAGTCTGGAAAAAAGTTCCCCCCCTGTCTAAAACTCTCCTATAATTATACAAAAACAAAACTCTTGGGTTTCCCCTCATTGTCTCTTAAGCTTCCCCAACCTTTTTTTTTACAAAATTGTGTCTTGTAGCTTGTGCACAAAATTAATACAATATATTACATTTTAATCAATATTCCCAAATTTTTTATGAAGAAGGCCCAGCTTTCTCATTGGTGAACCTTTTTCCATGCATTAGCATCTGCTTCTATGCTTTCAAACCCAGAAGGCTCAAGGAATCAAATGTTGATTTCGTATTTGGCAGCTTGAGTCTTCACACCCTTTATCCTAGTAGGAATCAGGCACAGCTAGTCCTCTAATAGGTGTATGCTTACAGCTGCATGCTCTACTGCATTTTTCACTATCCACTCATCCAAATATTTTACCTACTAGATTTCTTGTCCATATTCCTTGTGCTTGTCCTGTAAATGCTTTAGAAATAGCTCATGTTCAGGTAGCACCGCCAATCTTTTCTCAGCAGAAACTTGACACCGATTGTATGTTAAGAGTACTCTCCTGCAGAATTCCGCACAAGCATTCTTTGTCTTCTTTACTATCTTTTTAAATTCCTCTGCAACATTACTAGCAAATTCCATTAACTCATATTCCTGCTGCAATGTCTGCTGATCTTTCACAGCTAGATCTATAGGAGATTCTTTATTGGTTTCTATCCAACATTCTTCCCTTTAGAATTTCCAATATATCCTGAGTCCTATCCAGGAAATTTGAAGTAGTATTTATAATCTCCTCCAGCCTGATGTCTATCTGCAAAACTTTGCATCTTTCAACTTCTATTTGTATTTGTATTTGATGAATCATTTTACTAAGAGTTAGAACATGCTCCTTTAGGGGAAAAATGTCAGCTTTCTGCTCCATAGCACCCTTTAATGATGCAGTTAATGAATTTTTTTGTTCCTCTAAGGTTGCTATCTGCATTTGATATTTCTTTTCCTTTTCTTCTGCAGCAACCTTTTCTATTTCCAGCTCAGTAACCTTGCTCTCCAACTTGTTCTTTTCTTCATTTAAATTTCCACATGATAGCTGAATATTATCCTTTTCAGTCTGTAAACTCTGATGTTCTAGTCGTATATTTTGTAACTCTACCAAAGTAACCTGGGAATTCTTCATTGTGTTTTCTACAAATATTGCTAAAACATCCTTATGTGCTTGCAATGTTTGACATTTTGTTCTTAAAACCTTGACTTCTCTTGTCATGTCTTCATATTTTCTCTTTAGCTTCTGGCTTTCATCCCTTTCCATCTTTAAGGTTTCTTTCAGTTAGGCTACACTCTTCCATGACTGCTCCAGATCTGTCATGAGCCTGTCCACATTTTCTTCAGTTGCTAAGGTTAAAGCTACCCCAACTCTTCCTATCAACTATGGATCTTTATGCGTACCATGTACCAATGTCTTGTCTGTCACCATCTTACCTGGATGTCCTCCAGTATCTACCTTTTTCTCGGTCCTCTTGACAATCCTTTTCTTCTCTTTGTCATAGAATATGGTATTGAAATTAGGTACTTCCTCTCCGGTGGTAGGCATGCAAGGAATCAAATAAAATTTAGAAATTGAAACCTCTTCTAACACACTGCTAGAAGGGACAGCAAGCTCCAAGGGATCAAGCTCGGACCATCCTTGTTCTTGATCTGCATGATCTTGAACTTCTTGTATATAAACCTGATATATGAGATGCTTCTCCTTTTGGGATTTTGTTAGCCTAAAGCCCTCACTTTCTGCTTGTTTCTTCTTTTCTTTTCCTTTCTTCTTCTTCTTTCCTAGCTGCTTCTTCAGCAACTCGTTTCTTCTCTTCCTCTTCAATTCTTAACCAATTTTCTACCTCCTATACCAATATTCTAGCATATTCTTCTCTTTTATTGGCCTCTTCTTCTAGCTTCTTAGCTTTTTCTGAAGTCTTGCATTTTCCACCCATAGTTGTTATCTTTTGCTTGAATCTTTTCTTGAGGGCTGTTATATTCTTTGCATTGAAGAATGTCTCCTCGTCTTTGTCCCATAAGTCAGTGTACTCAAAATGGATTCTTGCTTCTTTGCAGTAGTCATCTACTTTGTTATGGGAGTCATTTCTATGAAATTTTATTTCTCCAAAGTGAAAATATTCTATCTCTTTAACAAATTCTGCTTCCTGCTTTACCCTTGAAAAATTATAGCTTCAAAGTAAGAAAGGTACTACAGGGTGCATTGCCTTCTTATGCTCAGAAAAAAAAATTCCTAATCCATCTATATACAACTATATAACTGCCTTCTTGTGGAGTACATAATCTGTAGCATATTTTGGGAGCAGAGAAGGAGCTCTAGAGCCACCATACATCCTTACATACAATCCATCCTCTGTTAAATAATAATCCTTGAACTCTTGTATGACCTTAAAGTCTTCTTCAGACATGCAATTACATTCGGTAGGAAAATCAAAGTATTCAAGGGAATAATGAAATGCTCACAAATTTCCCTATAATAACTATAATACTTATGTGCCCATAACAACTTATAAGTCGTGTATACTGGGGTTTTGTCCTTCTCCCAGTTGCATTTCAAAGCAGGGAAATTCCGGGTGCATAATATGTAGTCAATTAGAATAGAGCTCATATAAAATTCATATTTCTTTTGAGATACTCCTCCTAAGGCTGCACTTATACATGCAGAAAGGCTATTTGACACTATATTTTCCCAGTTGAAGATGGTTCCTTGTGTAGCAACGAAAAAGATAACTGGTATCCAACCTAACTTGAAAATTTTTCCATTTGCTCGACCAAAAATCCTATTAAGCATCAAAGCAATAAACCTGTAAGGAGCTTGGAGAGTTGAGGTGTCATATTCTCCATAAGGTCTGGTTCTAAAATTATTTCCTAGTATCATCATTCTCTTTACAGTCTCTACTAGATCCAAACCTGCCTCCTTTAGCTAACTCTCTGTTAGGTAGACCTGTGGTGAAGGTAAATGGTATGCCATAGACACATAGGCAGGGATATATGTAGCATAGCCTTGCTTTGCAGTGTTTTCTAGAATCATTTTTGTCACATCTTCCTTGGGAAGAATCCAACCTATTACTTCTGAGCAGGGAAATAATTCAGGCCTCGTAGCTAATTTCATCAAAGTTGAATTTTCGATGTTAGCATAGATCATCATTTCTTCAAACCCAACATCAGGTACATTCTGGTTTGAGATCATTCTAAATATTTCTCCCCACTTGTAATCAGGTTCAACACCAGTGGTGGATTTGGTGTCTTCATATATTAACTCTACCTTGGTGATTATTTCTACCTCAGGCTCTCCTTCAGCCACCTGAGATTTCTTCTTTTGTCTTTTTGACATGTTGTTGTTATAGAAATCAACCTATCAAAGTAAAACAATATGTTTTAGGCTAACTGAACTTTAGCAAGTGCTTATATAAATACACAAGAAAATATACTAATTTATTTACCTCTTCGACATGCATGCTTGTTAAAATAGGTTAAACACAGCCTTTGTGAATGAATGATTTAACAAGAAAAACCCTACAAACTGCTTCCTAAATCTTCCTAAGCTCCACTATCTCAAAGACTTAATCAACCGAAAAACCTCTTCGTCTCACACAGATACTTATCAACCTATTCTATCACTGGATCTCAACACAGTATTCAATCTCAAAACAGCTAAACATTGCGTAACAACTGTCTTCTAGAAAAACCCTAATCGATTGAAAAAAAACCCTCCTGACTCCCACGGGTTACTGTAACTGGGGAAAAAATGGATTCTTAACCTCTGGCATACCAACAAATGATCAATAAAAGGGTGGTGCGGATGGAAAAATTCCTGTCTGTACCACGCCCTAACCACTCGTGCAAGAAATGCAAACGCGTCCATAACACTTCAACTGTGTACAGACTCAGACCTCCCACACCATGAAAATTCAATAAGAGGCTAAAACCCCTCCCCCTTGTAATATAAAATATCCACAAAAATCATCATAGGCATGCAAGATCCTAACCCCCCATGCAGTAAAACCTAACCTACGGAAACCTAACGGTTCATAATCAACCAACAACAACAAAAATGACAAAACCACAGTTTACCTACCTGGTAGTAGTGGTGAAACCGACTGGATGGAGCGAAATTCCATGGGTGCAGAGGATAATGAACAAGGTTTTGATAGCTGTGTGCACATGAATTCTTCAAACTACTTCCATAGTGCAAACGACAAATCTCAATGAAAATGACAAGTCACATGGCCACCTATATATACCCATGACCGACAGGAAACTATCGACAAACAAATAATAAACCAATCGGAAGAATAGGTTGGAGTCTCACTACAATAGTGGGCATGAAATAGACTACAAACCTAAGATTACTTACTAGTCTCAGACATCATAACCACTAATCACTACCCTCGAAACCAAAAGCTGATAACCCTCCGCAACGTCGGCTATGGACAATTCTAATATCATAGGAACGAGTATCGAAGCTTGGAAACGTTAAGCTCTACAGAATCGGCACAGAAAAAAATGATGTTATCGAAACTCCTTAGAACTAGCTTCCTGCAATGCCGGGAAAGATGGACACTATAACCCCAGCTTGATCCGCTTAAAACAAACTGACAGCGAAAAAAAAAACATCATCAGATATCCGAAACACTAGGGTTAAGGGAAGAAGATCGTCAGATAAGTCCATCACTACGGGGCCACAACTTTGGCAAATCAAGTTTTAGAATAAAGCAGACTAACTCCGATGCATCGATGATGGATTCCAAAGCCACTCAACAAGCTAGCTGATTCCTCTTTCGCAATGTAGGAAGGCTAGTCCACTATGATTCCAATATCAGAAGAGTAGTTGACTAAGCATCCTATATGGAAAAGTGAAAAAGACAAATTTTTTTCAAGAAATATTTGAACTCACGGAAACTCTGGAAATAAAAAAATACTCCTAGTCCAAATTTAATAAAAACAAATAAAAAGGAGGGTCCTAAAATTGAAAATTTTGGGGAAATAGTTGCGGCTGCAATAATTGGCGACTACCTGGTGAACACATATCTCTGATCAATATCCTATTTGATCAACAGATTGCTCTGATGGTACCTCTATACTAGATTTCTTCAAGATATCTGAATTCCCAAATGCAATATTTATTCAGTTTAATCACTGATTCTAGTCCAAGTTGAGAAAAAGGGGAACCGAGATTTCAAAGTCTAGATAACTCTTTTGAGGCCAAGAGTATGAATTTCATTTTACCTCTATATTTGAGTACTTTTCAACTTTAGACACCACAGGATCGTAAAATATGGTAAATAGATATATCCATTTGTTCCTCATTCCCATGCCATTTTTCACTTTTTGTTCTTTTGGACTTTTGTCCCCTTTTGAGTCCTCCTACTTGCCTTCTTTCTAAATTTTAATTCAGGATCCTCTATCCATAGTGCCCTTTTTTGTGAGAGATATATTTAAATTTTATCTCATGGACGGAAAATAACTTTGGCAATATTATACGTACTGATATGGTTCAATACTTGCTTTGATACATATTGCTTTTCTAGGAGATTTTGACTCTTATTAGCCTTTTGGATTTCAATTCATGGCATGAGATTATTTAAATATAATACATTGTTTACCTTGCTTCCTTTCCATGGGTCTTTTGCTGTTACCCCCTAGGACATTTTTTAATGTGAGATGAATGGAGCCTCAAAATAGTATTCTGGACCCTTTTATCCTGAGTTATTTCACAAGGATTAAGAAGGACTTCAATGTGTTCATAATAATTTAGGAAATATGTTAAACTTGAAGAAGTTCTTTCAAATACTATATGAATCAATAGTAGGAAGTCTTGTAATCAAATATTTTAGTTAACCCAAGATTTTAGTTAACCCAGAATTCTGATGAACTCCATGCAACCAAAAGTCATGGTGCTTTATTAATCATAAGCAAAACAAAAATACAATCAATCAACTCTAATTAAATAAAGTGAACAACTAAAAATACCCTAAAGTAAGCAACAACCCAAATGTTTATTTATGTACAAGAAAACCAAATCAAAAAATGATCAAGAAAAATAAGGCTTGAGAACTAAACCATTTACTGGTAAGTTCTCTTCCCACCCCTGTAAGTCTTGCAACTTGTAAGTCGAGGGGACTAGCTTTGCTACAATATGAAAAGGGCCTACCCATAACTGCTGAAACTTGGTGTGCTTTCCCTTTTCATCGTGTGGGTGATCCCACTTAAGAACTCAATCTCCTACTTTGAACTCTTTGTTCCCATATTTGTGCTTATCAAACCAATGTTTCACTATTTCTTGTGTTAGATTTTTAACATTTAAGCTAGCATTATATTAGGATCTTTAACTGAGAGAATAACAAGCACAAAAATCAAACACAAGAGACAATGAGCATAGTGTTTTTCCTTAGGGAAACCTTAAATGGAGAAAATCCCGCAACTTCCTCAGAGATAGAATCAAAACCAAAAGTAAAACCCCAAAATAGTAAGATGATCTCCGACGGTAGTAGCCTCTTTCTTTCTAGCCCCAATAAATTCTTCTCCCTCAGCTATGCACTACAACTGAGTGTGAGTGAGTGTATGATAAATAGAGAGACTCGCTCTCTATTTATACTGATTCTCGACTTGACAATAACTCACTAGGGTTGACTTGACTAGGTGAGTCTAACAACCCTAGGGCCCCGCACCTGCGGGGACTTTAACCTTTGATCAATAGGAGGGTTACCCACAATGACTTAACATGACTTGTTCACATTATAGAAACTCCCAATTGGAACATTGGGGCATGACATGAATCAATTACATTACAAACACTTCCCAGAATAAACATCGGGGTACAATACATAGGAAATACAAGTGAATACATTCCGAAGTTACAATTACATCAACACTCCCTCTTAACTAGGAAGGTATTCTCTCGACACAATTTATCAACACAAGTATTCTTCTCTGTATCATCTGGATCATCATCGAGTCCTCATCATCTTCAAGTCATCTTCATCTGGATCTGGATCATCACTCGATCTGAATCATTATCACTGCATCTGGATCATCACTCGATCTGGATCATCTTTGGTTCTGGAACATCTCTGTTGGATCATCATCATGTGAGCTATCTCTTAATTCTTATCATCATAGGAAGTTCTATAGAGCTAGCCCTTTTTCATGCTGGTTGTAGGCCTAGCCTCCATGTAGGTCTTTTCCAACACTTATATCTGACCCTAAGTCAGAATTGCTCGCCCAATACTTACATCTGATCATGTAGGAACCAATTTTATAATCACATCTGAAAGGCACGTCTAGCACTCACATCCCACAACCCTGTCAGAAAGGCCCAACACTTACATTCAACCATACAAGGAACCAATCCTACCTACATGTCTAAAGGGCTCTGCACTTATATCTGATCATGTAGGGGCTCTGCACTTACATCTGATCATGTAGGAACTAATCCTACAATAGCCTCAGAATGGCTCTACACTTACATATGATCATGTAGGAACCAATCCTATAGTCACATCAGAATGGTCCTTAGTCCTAGACTAAGTATTCCTACTAACTGACCAGGTGCCTCCATTCTCCCAGAGAATGGCATCTCAGCACCAAGCTGAGTATTCCTAGTAATTGACTAGGTGCCTCCATTCCAAGAATGGAATTGAACACTTATATTTTATCATGTAGGAACCAATCCTACAGTCACATTAGAATGGCTCAGCACTCATATTTGACATGCGAGGAACCAATCCTCTCATCATGACAGAATGGCTCAGCCCTTAAATCCGACCATGGAAGGAACCAATCCTCTCACCATGTCAGAATGGCTCAAGGACTCATCACTTCCCTTTGGAGGGAACCTCGATCTGGAGAACACCAAGCTTCTCCCTGAAGTACTCAAACTTCACTCTAGCTAATGGCTTTGTCAACACATCAGCTATCTGTTCATCCATCACAACATACGGAAGCTTCACTGCTCCTTTCTGCACCATATCCCTAATATAGTGATACTTGATCTCGATATGGTTTAACTTGTTATGGAACACTGGGTTCTCCAACAAATTCACACAACTCTAGTTGTTGCAATATATACAAGTAGCATCCAACTAGAGATCAAATAAATGAGACAGTAGCTTCCTCAGCCATACTGCCTCACAACTAGATGAACAAGTTGCAACATACTCTGCTTCAACTGTACTCAGTGCCACATAGGACTACTTCTTGCTAAACAAAGAGACCACACCTGATCCCATACTAAAGCAACACCCTAAAGTGCTCTTCCTATCGATGGCATTACCTGCCCAATCTAAATCAACATAACCCTCCAGCTTAATATTCTGATTCGCCTCATACTTGAGCTCATAATCAACTGTACCCCTCGGCTATCTTAGAATATGCTTTGCAACAATCAAGTGAACATGTCTTGGATCTGTCAGGAACTGGCTCAAGGTGTTTACAGCAAAGCAAATATCTGGTCTCGTGTTCATCAGGTACATCAAGGACCCAATCATCTGATGATACATCATAGCATCAACACTTTTGATGGAGCATCACTCAATAGCTTCAAGTTCGATGGCATAGGTGTGGTCATGGCCTTGCAGTCCATCATCCTAAACCTATTTAGGATCTCTACTGCATACTTCCCTTGTCTGAGGAAGATTCCATCCGCATTCTACTACACCTCCATGCCTAGAAAATAGTGCAACATACCCAAGTCCTTCATTTCGAAATCGGCAGCAAGCTTCCTCTTCATATCAACAATATACCCATCCATTCCTGTTACAAACAGATCATATACATACAGTAGGAGTATCACTGGGTTGTGATCTTAAACCTTGTAGTAAAGGTTGGAATCTGCTTTACTTTTGATAAATCCCAAACTGGATCGAAAGCCATCAATTCTATTGTACCATGTCTTGGGTTCCTATTTCAAACTGTACAGGGATTTCTTTAGTCTACACACATTGGACTGCATGTCATGTGTCTCAAAACCAAGTGGCTTCTCTACATACACTTTCTCTTCCACTACACCATTCAAGAAAGCAGTATTGACATCAATTTGGTGTATCCTCCATTTCATCACTACAGCCAGAGCAAGTACTGATCTGATAGAAGTGTATTTGGCTACAGGTGCAAAGGTTTCTTCACAATCTATTCCTTATTTCTATGAGAAGCCACGAGCCATGAATCTTGCTTTATATTTCTCTATGCTTCCATCTTTAGCATGCTTGATCTTGTAGATCCATTTGGAAGTTACAATAGACTTCCCTTCTGGTCTTGGGACAACATCCCAAACATCATTCTTCATGATCGATTGATACTCTTCGATCATAGAATCCTTCCATTCTTTCCTTTCTACCACTTCTTCATAGTTGGAAGGTTCTTTATTGATAAAGTCACATAATAAAGCTACATACCTGGAGCAGGACTTGCTCCTCTTTCTTTCTCTATGATTTTCTTCTAGAGCCCCATATCTTTCTGCACCTTGCATAGCTTCTCATACCCAAGCAGGTTTCTTCTTGTGAGGATTTTTCTCCTGAGGTGGATCTATAGGTTCTTGAGGTTCTTCAAATTCTCGATCTTCTTCTTGAGTTTCTTCATTCCTGGTTGTGTCATGAATTCTAGGTGCTTCTGTTTCTTCATGATCTTTAGCAGGTCTCTTACTGGATTTATTGTAAGCTGAGTCTTCATCAAATGTTACATCCCTACTGATGTCGATATTCTTGAATCCTGGGAAGTATATTCTATAAGCCTTCGAGCTTTCAGAGTATCCCACAAATATACCCTTCTTTCCTGAAGGATCTAACTTTGTCCTCTTTTCTTTTGGAATGTGTATGTACACCGAAAAACCGAATATTTTGAGATGGCTGACTTCTGGTTTCTTGCCAAAAAATACTTCTTTAGGTGTCTTGTTCTCGAGTACTCAGTGTGGAGTACGGTTCTGTACATACACCGCTGTTCTGGCTGCTTTTTCCCATAGATGTATGGGAATATCTTGATCATGAAACATTGCTCTTGCAGCTTCCATGATAATTCTATTCCTCCTTTCTACAACCCCATTCTATTGTGGATTATATGGAGTGGATAACTCCCTCTTAATCCCTGAATCTTTGCATAACTCTTTGAATTCATTTGATGTGAATTCTCTGCCATTATCTAATTGAAAGGTCTTGATATTATTTTATGTTTGGTTCTCGATCAAGGATTTGAATTCCTTGAACTTGCTGAAAAATTCATCTTTGTTCTTCGTAAAGTATATCCATGTCTTCCTAGAAAAATCATCAATAAAAGAAACATAGTATAAATACCTGCTTAAAGAACTAGATGACATTGGACTGAATACATAGGAATGAATGATTTCCAAGATTCCTTTTGCTTTGCTTTCGCTACTTGGAAATTTATTCTTTTTTTTCTTTCCTTTCGCACATCCTTTGCAGAATCCATCATGTTTTAACTATATTTTTGGAAGTCCTTCAACAACTTTTCTTGCAAGTGGTAGTTCCCTATAGTGCACATGTGAAAGCCTTCTATGCCAAAGTTCAATTGGCTCTACTATGTCATGGAACAAAGCTTGTTCTGGATGGCCCTTCAATTTGTATAATCCTCCTTCTTCTTCTCCAATTACTATTGCATCATCAATAGTCTTTCCTCTTGGCCACATGAGGACTTAGCCATCTACAAATGAAACCTTCATGCCTTTTGCATCTAGTGCCGATATGGAGAGAAGATTCTTATTTAGTCCTGGTACAAACAAGACATCCTTCATTTTCATAGACTTTCTAGAGTCTAGCTTGTAGGAGGATTCACCACTACCTTTTATGGGATATTGGTAGTCATCCCCAAGTTTCACCTTATGGGGTGAATTATGTTCGGATAGTTTTTCAAAGGATTGCTTGAATCCTATCATGTGTTTGGAAGCCCCACTATCAATAAGCCAATCATTGCTTCCATGTGTGACAGTTCATGTGAGAGCGGAGATCATGACATATTCTTCATCACTTGAAGAGTCTTCACTTTCTTGTTTTACTCTTTTTCTGGGAGGATCATCATCCTCAACAGTGTGAGCATGATGTCTTCTTTTGGAGTTCTTCTTCTTCTTATATCCACTCTTATTCATGGGACAATTTCTAGAAAAGTGTCCTATTTCACCACATTTATAACATCTGAGTTTGGATGGATCCTTTTTCACAAAATTATCTTTCTGATGAGAATGCTTACCTTGGTGATGATGATTTTCCCTTCTTCCTTTCTTAGAGTGTACTGTGAGAGCTTGATCTTCACTTCCCATCTTTTCTTCTCGAGCTGCTATTCGAGCTTCTTCTTGTGAGCATTCTTCCCATAGTGTATTGAGCTCGATTAGCTTCTTCCTAGCACAGATTCCTTGGATGAAAGAATCCCATGATCTAGGGAGACTGTTCAAGGTTGTCATCAGAATTTCTGCATTCTCCACTTCTTCATCTACTTCTTAAAGTTTTTCTTTGATCTGGGAGACCCTTGTAAAGTATGACTAGATGGTCTCATCATTCTATATCTTTATATTCTTCAACTGGTTCCTCAAAGTAATCTTCTAATTTATGTTCTTCCCTTCAAACAATTTGGTTAGGGAATCAAACATAGCTTTAGGGGTCTTGAGGGATGACACCTGTGGTATGAGGTGATCCTTGTTTGAATCAACAATAATCCTCTTAGCCATAACCAACTTCTTCTTATGTAAGTACTTAGCCTCATCTTCCTCTGGAACTGGAACCTCCTCATTGATGTAGGAGTCCAACTCATTTTCTTCCAGTACCAAAGAGATCCTATACTTCCAGGATCGAAAGTTATCAGCTCCCTCAAACTTTTCATCAAGCTTGGTATGATGAGACATCTTAACTGAGAACCTCAAATGGAAATACAAAAGATTTAGATCTTACCAAGTCAAGATGTCGAATCTGGATTTGGAGCTGAATTTCTACAGTGCTCGTTCAGGATCCGATTAGGGTTTAAATTTCCCAAATTTTTGTCCAACCAAATTATTTTATCTTGATCTATAAACTTCTATTTTGAGGAGGATATCAATCCAGGCCTAGGCTCATTGAAAAATTCCACTTATGTGGAAATCCCTAATTTCCGGCAGCAGTGTCAGGTCCAAAACTGAAAAAGCTCAGAATCAGATTCTGTTTCGACAGAAAGATGTGCCCTAGTAAGGAGAGTCATCCCAACCTTATTTTGCTAAACAACTATGGAGAGAGATCCAAAAAGTAGGAAGCCCTAGTTTTCACAGCTGCATAGTGTCTTCTTCTCAGGTTAGCTCTGATACCATGTTAGATTTTTAACATTTAAGCTAGCATTATATTAGGATGTTTAACTGAGAGAATAACAAGCACAGCAATCAAACACAAGAGACAATGAACATAATGTTTTTCCTCAAGTAAACCATAAATGGAGAAAAACCCGCAACTTCCTCAAAGATAGAATCAAAACCAAAAGTAAAACCCCAAAACAGTAAGATGATCTCTGACAGCAGTAGCCTCTTTCTTTCTAGCCCCAACAACTTCTTATTCCTTAGCTATGCGCTACAACTGAGTGTGAGTGAGTGTGTGATAAATAGAGAGACTCACTCTCTATTTATACTAATTCCTGACTTGACAATAACTCACTAGGACCAACTTCACTGAGTGAGTCTAACAACCCTAGGGCCCCGCAATTGCATGGAATTTAACCCTTGATCAATAGGAGGGTTACCCACAATGACTTAACATGACTTGTTTACATTATAGAAACTCTCGATCGGAACATTAGGGCATGACATGACTTAATTACATTACAAACACTTCTCGGAATAAACATAGGGATACAATACATAAGAAATAGAAGTGAATACATTTTGAAGTTACAATTACATCAACATCTTGTCGATGCTTAAAAATTTCCTTGGCTTTGGACCTAGACTCTTCTGACTTCAACATATTATAGATTCTGATTTGTAGAATTTCATTATCAACACCCCTATATTCTTGGGCTATTATGGAAGATGGCAATAGAATATTAGGAGGGAGGATAGCTTCTTTTCCATAAGAAAGAGTGTATGGTGACACACCTAAGGAATTCTTGGGTGTGACTCTATCAGCCCATAGAGCATTGGTTAAAACTAAATGCTAGCTCCTTTGATTTTCTATCACTATTTTCTTCATAATTCTAATCATATTTTTGTTTGTGGATTCTTCCAAACCATTTCCTTATGGGTAATAATTTGCAGAATAATGCAACTTAATTCCTCTTTCATTAGAAAATGTAGTTAATCTAATAGAAGAAAAGTAAGTAGCATTATAAAAAACCAGGGAAATTGGAACCCCAAACCTGGTCATAATGTGATTCTATAAGAAATCCATAACTGCATCTTCATTTACTTTTTGTAACGGAATAGCCTCGAAGGTGAAGTAATCAGTTGCTGTCAGAATATACTTGTGCTGCAAGGATGAATTTGGATTTATTTCTTCAGCAATATCAATTCCCCATTGTTCAAATGGTTCTGATATAATTACTGTTTTTAATGGTCCTGCTGCTTTAGCTTGTCTTCCAACATATCTCTGATAAGCATCACAATTTATAACATGAGCATGAGCATCCTTAAACAATGTAGGCTAGTAATATCCAGCTCTAAGAATATTATGTGCTGTTGTGTCGCCCGAAAAGTGACCTCCAGCAGGTCCATCATTCAATTCTACTATGAGCTTCTTTGCATCTTCTTCTTCTAAGCATCTGAGAAAGACTCCATCATAGTTATTTCTGAATAGTACTCCATGAATGATATGATATAAATCTGATTTCAAACGTAATGCTCTTCTTTGCTTGGGACTCCAATGCTTCGATAAATATCCTTCTTGGAGGTAATGGATTAGGTCCCGATACCAGGATTCTAGAGTTGTAAACAGAGGACATACATCCACCATATGTAGTTCAACTTCATTATCCCAGCTGCTTTCTTCATTGTTTTGATCTTCAGTCATTAGTTTACACAATCATTGTTTTTTAACTATGGATGCTGGTTTGAACTCAAGATCATATTCTTTTAAAGAAGTCACCCGGTTGCCTCTTCTTTCTCCTAATTATTTTTGCACAAAAGGAGATCGTACGGCTAGGTGTGGAACTATTACTTTGGTGTGATTATTAAGTATATATGGCCTGAATTGTTTTACCACTTTAAAAACTGCATAAGCCTGAATTGCTGGATAATTCAATTCAACCCCTTACAGACCAGTGCTCATAAATGATATGGGGTACTCATCTCCTCCATCTTCTTTCTGTTTAAGCACAGCTGCTAATGAATCATCAGATGCAAAACTGTACAAAATAAAATCCTTTTCAAAATTTGGACTTTTAAGTGATGGTGCATGAGTAACAGATGTTTTTATCCTGCTGAATGCATTCTTCTCCAAATCATTCCATTTGAACTGCACACTCTGTTTAACCATTTGCTGCAAAGGTTTGACGATTTGAGCAAAGTCTGGTACAAACCTTCGCACAAAGTTGATTGTCCCCATAAAATATTGCATACCCTTTTTTATTATGGGGTAAAGGGATCTGTTCTATGGTTTTAATCCTCTCTGGGTCTATGGAGATCCCTTTCTTAGAAATGACATCACCCAGCAGCTTTCTTTTTGTGACTACAAACACACATTTCTTGGGATTTAGTGAAATACCATATTTTCGGCAACAATCAAAAATCTGTTTCAAATGAAATGCATGCTCTTCTCTCTTTTTCAAAAATGTTGTGATATCATCTAGATAAACCACAACACTAAAACCAATCATACCGTGGAAATCTACATCCATGGCCCTCTGGAATGTATCTCTAGCATTAATAAGTCCAAAGGGCATCCTCCTATATGAAAAAGTTCCCCACTTGGTTCTGAAAGTAGTTTTAAGCTTGTCTTCTTCAGCTACTATTACTTGATTATAACTGGAGAATCCATCTAATAATGAACACAATTCAGAACCTGAAACCATATGTAGTATTTTCTCCATGGGTGGGACTGGATAATTATCTTTATCTGATGCACAGTTAAGATTTTTGAAATCTACACAAAGTCTGATTTCTCTGGACTTCTTCCGTATTGGTACCAAATTAGAAATCCATTCCGAATGTCTGACTTCAAATATGATTTTAGCATCCAACAACATTTTTACCTCACTTTGAATTAAAGGTTGAAGATTAGGATGCATATTTCTCAAAGGCTATTGGTAAGGCTTGATTCCACCTTTGATTGGGATAACATGTTGTATGATATTTTTGTCATAAGTTTTTAGATATTCATAGGTCCAAGAAAACACATCCTTGTACTGCTTGAATAAACTGATGAAATTACTCCTTTCACCTGGAGAACAACACTTCCCCAAATTTACATATTTGGGTTCAGCTTCAGTCCCTAAATTTATTAGCTCGAATTGTAAGGACGAGCTATGAGTCTTGACATTCGCTGGCTTTCTTAACTTGTTATTTACATCAAACATTCATTCCAAGGTCCTAACTCATTTAGGAATAAAGTTCCTTAAATTTAATTCTGCTTGATGTTCTTCATCATCTATTATTGCTCCTTTGAAAGTATCATCATTCATCAAACACTCCAAAATTTGTTGATCATCATCAAAAACTCGTAGATTTGTGATCATATCTAGAACAGAAGGCCTGAAAAGTAATTCAATAGAGCATCTATTATTTGAAGGTACTAATCGTGCAGCGGAGGTGGCTAGTAAATCAGCTGTTGCATTCTTTAATCCTGGAATGGACACAATATTGAATGCATGAAAATTTATAAGCAAATCCCAAACTTCATTTTGGTAAGCTTTCAAATGTAGTGAAATACAGTGTATTTTGTTCCATATTTTCTTAACAACAATTTCAAAATATCCATATACTTTCAGATTTTATACATTTAGTTCTATTTCTTTTTTAAGTCCCTAAACTAGTGCTTCATATTCGGCTGTGTTATTTGTGCATTCAAATTCTAACCTACATGAAAGAAAATGTTTATTTTTTTCTATATCAATCAAGACATAGGTAACCCCTGATCCTTCCATTGTTTTAGAACCACAAAAATAAATAATCCAAAAACTATCTACTTATACTGAATTTGAATTACAAACTAAATCTACTATGTTACAGTCAATCTCATCAGCCCATGAAAATCGAAGGAGATCAGGTTGTATTTAAGGTATACTACTGGCTTCTTTAGCTTGGTAATTTCCTGGTTCTAGTTCAATGAAATATTTACCCAATATAGATTTTACTGGTTCATTTTTTCCTTCTAACTAAGTGACATTATCTTTCATTTGAGGCTCTCTTAACACTTTTATCTGATTTGGACTTCCTTTAAAAGGCAACCACAAATGTGACCAATCCGATGCAAAATATCCTTCTAACCTTGCTAACCAGTCTCGGCTCAACACCAGACCATAAGCATCTGGTATGTCTACTACTACAATGTCGATGTACTGACATACCCTCTCATCTGTGGATAAGCGAATAAGAACATCCTCCATTTCTCCTATTACCTTTACAGTTATTCTGTCTAATTGAAGAACTTTCCAAGTGGATGGTTTAGGTTGACCATTGATTTTCTTGCAGACTGAAAGTGGCATAAAATTGACTGATGCTCCTGAGTCCACTAAATAGTTATGCACATTATAGTTGAAAATTTAAAAAGTTAGGAGAAATGCTGGAGTTTTATACTTAGATTTCCCTCCTAAGCTTGCCTCACCAATTTCTTCCTCAGGTTGGTTGTCACTGGGAGGCTCTTCGTTTGGCATCTCAAGTGATTTTAAAAGCTTCTCTTTTTGCTGAGGTAAATTGCACATTTCAAACAATGAGGTATTCACTTCAGCGTTTTTAATGTCTTCCACAATATCATATCCCATCTCAGGTTCTTTGAGATTCTTCTTGACATTATCAATCTTAACTTCAGTAAGCTTTAGAGGTGTGTTGATTTTCTTAGGATCCTGAATTGAAATGAAAAATTCAGGTATTTTAACAGTTGAAGTGTTGTTCTTTATCTTCTTCATGTTTTCTTGAAGTTTCTTAATCTTAGGAAGTATTGAATTATCTTCTTTTAACAAATTCTGACTTCTTGTTGTTACATTAGTTTCTGGTGTTTCTCCTTGTATCATAAAATCTTCATCTTCCGTATCAAACATAGAAATACAATCCTGTAAAACTAAGGTATCTTCCTTTTGATTTCCATAGGTTCATGATCCTTTTCTTCCTCACCAGTTTCTATCAATTTGGAGTCCAATAATTGATTCATTACTAATGTCATAGAAATAATCCATTGTGGGCAATTCTTCTCAAAATGAGGCTACTGATGAAAGGTACAAAAATTATCCATGCCTAAATCGATTAAAATGATTGCTGAAGGACTGTGTAGAGGAGGTTTAGGTTGACTGTTGTCTTCCCTTTTTTTATAATAAGGATTATATGGTTTATGAGCCTCTTTTTCCTTTTCTAAATCGATCACTGTGTTGGATAATTTATGCATCATCTTCACCATGCCTTCGAAATCCTGTGATCGCTCATCCTTAGGCTTAGTAATAAATAAAGGTCTCTTGTTTCCAAAAGTCTTCTCTTTTGACTGCACAGGGTAATTTTCTATACTCTCCATTTTTTTGCCTCTACCTTGTTAGCTTCTTCATAGGTTTCTACTAATGTAGGTCTAACTGATCTCTTGGAAAACCTGGCTATATAGGGTTTGAGAGTTGAGGTATAGTATTCAATTAGGACATTCTTAGATGGTTTGTTAGTTGCAGTGAAATTGTTTAGGGAAGCAGCAAACCTTTGAGTGAAATTATGCATTCTTTCCTTTCTTTCTTTCTTTAGAGAACATAATCCTTTCATTAATACTGCATGAGTTTTTTGGACTGCGTACTTGCTTCTAAACATTCTCTCAAAAGTATTCCAATATGTAATTGAATTTGAAGGTAGGGAAAAATACCCCGAGGCTTCTTTTCCTTTCAGGGTGTGGGGAAACAATCTACAGACCACATCTTGATGCTCTCCAGCTCGTAGTCCTTCTACAGCCAAGTAAAAACTATGCAAATGATCATCTACCAGAATTCCTTCACTTGATTCAAACTTGGGTAACATCTTGGAAAAATCCTGAGGCAAATCATGCAAGGGAGGTGTAAAATTTAAAGGAAACCTAGCCCTACAAGCAGGTTGTGGAGGTGGTTGGTTTTCATTTACATTAGCCATGATTCTAAGTGGAGTATGTCGTTGGGACTGAACAGGGGTCTAGAAAGGTGAATAGTAAGGGGAATCGGGATCCAATTGATCTAAAGGTTGGTCAACTTCTTGTAAGGATGATTCTGCCAATTCTTCAAGGTATTCTACCAATACCGAGTCTTCCAATTGAGGGCGATCTTTATTCTGGTACTCTCTTCTAGGAAAGACAAATATAATAGGTAATCCTCCAATATTTTTTGCATATGCCCTAGTAATTCTCCTTAAATCATCAACCACTTCATTATTGACGAAATACAGATACCCTTTTTCTTTATCTTTAGGAGTGGGTTTGTGAAGCAAATTGTTTTCAGAACTGTCACCGGTGGAGTAATTTCAAGGAAGCAGGCTTCCTCGGCCAGCCATGCACTGGTGGCCCTCCTTCTAGTGCCAAAAACTGTTGTGGTATGAAAAAACACAGGTAACAATAGTATGGATTCTCCTCAATAAATGTTCCCAATTAGCTCGTTATTGTTTGGTATGGAAAATCCGTCCAGTTTACGGTCCTGCTACCGTAGGTCAAGTAACAATTAAAGTGTTTTACCGGTTATGGCCCGGTCGACCGTGTATATGTTTTAGTTTTTTAATGTTTAAGTATGATGTGCAAGTGCCTGACTAAATGCAGATGATAGAGATAACGAGGATGGTCACAATGTGATGCACAGGTTCTTACCTCTCTTGCTTCTAAATCACAAATAGCAAGAAACTAACTAAGACTCACTAACCTATCCCTAGGGAGAAAAGCTATCATTAATGGTGAGTAATGTATTGTATTGCATGAATAAATAAAATCAGAGATAGTTGTTAACATTTATGAACACATGAATATCAATAGAAATACAAACAACAAGATAACTTATTGTTAATTAAAACATTCATTACTCAATGTGGAAATTTCACAAAATAAACCAGAGCACATTGATAACATGAAAGAATTCAATAGGTTAGAACGATCTCACAATTTATGGAAACAAATTGAAAAAAAAATAGTTCAGATCCAACTAGCCCATAGCAAACATTTGAAAATCTGCAGAACTTTCTCCAACAGAAACATATAACTCTTTATTGTAAAATGAATTAGTTCTTCTTACAATACTTTCTCAAAATAGTCTGGAAAAGAGGTCCTCCCTATCTAAAACTCTCCTATACTTATACCAAAACAAAACTCTTAGGATGCCCCTCATTGTCTCCTGAGCTTCCCCAACCTTTCTTTTCCAAAATTTTATCATGTAGCTTGTGCACAAAATTAATACAATATATTACATTTTAATCAATATTCCCAAAAATTATATGAAGAAGGCCTAGCTTGCTCGTTGGTTAACATTTTCCATGCATTAGCATCTATTGCTATAATTTCAAACCCAGAAGGTTCAAGGAATCGAATGTTGATTTCATATTTGGTAGCTTGAGTCTTCACCCCCTCTATCCTAGCATGAATTAGGAACAACTGGTCCTCTAATAGTTGTATGCTTACAGCTACATGTTCTCCTACATTTTTCAATATCCACTCATCCAAGTCTTTGACCTACTAGATTTCTTGTTCATCTTCCTTGTACTTGTCCTGTAAATGATTTAGAAACAACTCATGTTCAGGTATCACTGCCAATCTTTTCTTAGCAGAAACCTGATTCCAATTGTATGTGAAGAGTACTCTCCTGCAAAATTTGGTACAAGTATTCTTTGTCTTCTTTAATGTCTTTTTAAATTCCTCTGCAACATTACTAGCAAATTCCATTAACTCATATTCCTGCTGCAATGTCTGCTGATCTTTCACAGCTAGGTCTGCAGGAGATTCTTTATTGGTTTCTATCCAAACCATTCTTCCCTTTAGACTTTCCAATATATCCTTAGTCCTATACAGGAAATATGAAGTGGTATTTATAATCTCCTCCATCCTGGTGTCTATCTACAAAACTTTGCATCTTTCATCTTCTATTTGTATTTGTATTTGATGAATCCTTTGACTAAGAGTCAAAAAATGCTCCTTTAGGGGCCGAATGTGAGCTTTCTGCTCCATAGCACCCTTTAATGATGTAGTTAATGAATTTTTATGTTCCTCTAAGGTTTCTATCTGCATCTGATATTGCTTCTCCTTTTCTTCTGCAACAGCCTTTTCTATTTCCATCTCAATAACCTTGCTCTCCAACTTGTTCTTTTCTTCATTTAAATTTCCACATGATAGCTGAAGATTATTCTTTTCAGTTTGTAAACTTTGATGTTCCAGCCATAGCTTTTGTAACTCTGCCAAAGTAACCTGGGATTTCTTCATTTTTTTTTTCTACATATATTGCTAAAGCATCCTTATCTGCTTACAGAGTTTGACATTCTATTCTTGAAACCTTGACTTCTCCTGTGATGTCTTCATATTTTCTCTTTAGCTTCTGGCTTTCATCCCTTTCCTTCTTTAAGGTTTCTTTCAGCTGGGGTACACTCTTCCGTGACTACTCCAAATCTGTCATGAGCCTGTCCACATTGTCTTTAGTTTCCAAGGTTAAATCTACCCCAGCTCTTGCTATCAACCATGGATCTTTATGTTCATGTATTTGTAACTTCAGAATGTATTCACTTGCATATCTTATGTCTTGTACCTCGATGTTTATTCCAGGAAGTGTATGTAATGTATTTGAGTCATGTCATGCCCCAATGTTCCTATTGAGAGGTTCTATAATGTAAACAAGTCATGTCAAGTCATTGTGGGTAAACCTCCTATTGTTTAAGGGTTAAAGTCCCTGTAGTTCTGGGGCACTAGGGTTATTAGACTCTCCTAGAGAATTCGGCCCTAGTGAGTCATTGTCAAGTCAAGAATTAGTATAAATAGAGAGTGAGCCTCTTTATTTATCACACACTCACTCACACTCAGTTTTCGTGCATAGTTGAGGAAGAAGAAGTTGTTGGGGCTAGAGAGAAAGAGGCTACTGATGTCAGGATATCATCTTACTGTTTTTGGGGCTTTGCTATTTGGTGTTGATTCTATCTCTGAGGAAGTTGCAGGGTTTTCTCCTTTATTGTTTCCCCGAGGAAAATATTTATGTTCATTGTCTTATGTGTTTGATTTTTGTGCTTGTTATTCTCTCAGTTAAAGATCCTAAGTTAATACTAGCTTAAATGATAAAAATATAACATGGAATCAGAACTAACCTAAGAAGAAGACACTATGTAGTTGAGGAAAATAGGGCTTCCTACTTTTTGGATCTCTCTCCATATATTTTCAGAAAAAGAAGGTTGGACTGACTCTCCTCCCCAGGGCGCATCTTTCTGTGGAAGCAGAATCTAATTTTGAACATTTTCAGTTTTTGACTTGACACTGGTGCTGAAAATTAGGGCTTTCCACAGAAGTGGAATTTTTGAGTGAGCCCGGGCCTGGATTGATCTCCTCCTAAAAATAGAAGTTTAGAGATCAATATCATATATTTTGGTTGGACATAACTCTGGGAAAGTCAAACCCTAATCTACTCTTGAACTAGCACTGTAGAAATTCAGCTCCAGATTCAGATCCCACATCTTGACCTGGTAATATCTAAAGCTTTTTTATTTTCATTTGAGGTTCTCATTTAAGATGTCTCATCATACCAAGCTTGATGAAAATATTGAGGGAGATGATAACTTCCGAGCCTGGAAGTATAGGATCTCCCTGGTCCTAGAAGAAAATGATTTGGACTCCTACATCAATGAAGAGATTCTAGTTCCAGAGGGAGATGAGGCTAAGTTTTTACATAAGAAGAAGTTGGTTATGGCTAAGAGGATTATTGCTGATTCAATCAAGGATCACCTGATACCACAGGTGTCCTCCCTAAAGACACCTAAAGCTATGTTTGATGTCCTAACCAAACTGTTTGAAGGAAAGAACATAAACCAGAAGATGACCTTGGGGAACCAATTGAAGAATGTGAAGATGTAGAATGCGAAGACCATATAGTCATACTTCATTAGGGTATCCCAGATCAAAGAACAACTTGAAGCAGTAGATGAAGAAGTGGAGAATGTAGAGATTGTAATGGCCACCTTGAATGGTCTCTGTAGGACATGAGACTCTTTCATTCAAGGGATCTTTGCTAGAAAGAAGTTAGTCAAGTTTAATAGACTATGCGAAGAATGCTCTCAAGAAGAAGCTTGGATAGCAGCTCAAGAAGAAAAGATGGGAAGTGAAGATCAAGCTCTCACAGTACAATCCAAGAAAACTAGATCTAGCCACCACAGAGGTAAGCACTCTCATCAAAGGAATAAATTTAGAAATCCTAGAGATAGGTCTAAGTTCATTTGCTATACATGTGATGAAAGAGGACACTTTGCTAGAGATTTTCCTAGAAACAAAAGTATCTCTCACAAGAAGAAGGGAAACAAGATAAGACATCATGCTCATGCTGCAAAGGATGATGAACCTTCCACAAAGAGAAACAGACAAGACAGTGATGATTCTTCAAGTGATGAAGAATATGTTCTAATTTCCACTCTCACGGGGACTATCACACATGGAAGCAATGATTGGCTTATAGACAGTGGTGCTTCTAAACATATGACAGGATTCAAGGAATCCTTTGTAAAACTATCTGAACATGAATCACCTCACAAGGTGAAACTTGGAGATGACTACTAGTATCCAATAAAATGTAGTGGTGAATCCTCATACAAGCTAGACTCTGGAAATTCTATCAAGATGAAAGATGCATTGTTTGTACCTAGACTAAGGAAAAACCTACTCTCCATATCTGCATTGGATGCAAAAGGAATGAGGGTTGCATTTGTAGATGGTGAAGTCCTAAATTGGCCAAAGGGAAAGTCTTTTGATAATGCAATAGTGATTGGGGAACTACAAGGAGGACTATACAAATTGAAGGGCACACCAGAACAAGCTTTGGTTCATGACTCGGTAGAACCAAATGAGCTTTCACATAGAAGGCTTGTACATGTGCATTACAGAGCACTACCACTTGTAAGTTAAGCTATTGAAGGTCTCCTAGAAATGTAGACAAAACATGAAGGTGTATACAAAGGATGTGCAAAAGGGAAGAACACAAAGAAGACATTTCCAAGTAGTGAGAGCAAGGGAAAATGAATCTTCTAAATCATCCACTCCGATGTATGCGGTCCAATGTCATCCAGTTCACTAAGCGGGCATGTATACTATTTTTCTAGAAAGTCATTGATATACTTAATGAAGAACAAAGATGAAGTATTCAGCAAGTTCAAGGAATTTAAAGCCTTGATCGAGAATCACATAGAAGAGAAGATCAAGACCTTTCAATCAGATAATGGTGGAGAATTCACATCAAATGAATTCAAAGAGCTATGCAAAGACTCAGGGATTAAGAGGGAGTTATCCACTCCATATAATCCACAATAGAATGGGATTGTAGAAAGAAAGAAGAGAATGATCATGGAAGCAACAAGGTCCATGCTTCATGATCAAGATCTTCCCATGCATCTATGGGCAGAAGATGCCAGAACAGTGGTGTATATACAGAACCATACTCCACACAGAGTACTCAAGAACAAGACACCTCAAGAAGTATTCTCTAGAAAGAAACCAAAAGTTAGCCATCTCAGAATATTTGGCTATCCTGTATACATACACATTCTAAAAGAAAAGAGGAAGAAGTTAGATCCTTCAGGAAAGAAGGGTATATTTGTGGGATACTTTGAAAGCTCGAAGGCTTACAGAATATACTTCCCAGGGTTCAAGAATATTAACATTAGTGAATATGTAACATTTGTCGAAGATTCAGCCTACATCAAATCCAGGAAGAGACCAGTTGAAGAACCTAAAGAAACAAGGGCACCCAGAATTCATGATACAACCATGAACGAAGAAATTCAAGAAGAATATTGAGAATTAGAAGAACCTCAAGAATTTGTAGATCCACCTCAGGAGAAGAAACCTCATAAGAGGAAACCTACTTGGGTATGTGAAATTATCCAAGGTGCAGAAAGATATGGAGCTTCAGAAGAAACACACAAAGGAAGAAACAAAAATAGGTCTTGCTCCAGTTATGTAGCCTTGCTATGTGACACTATTGATAAAGAACCTTCCAGCTATGAAGAAGTGGTAGAAAGGAAAGAATGGAAGGAGGCTATGATCAAAGAGTATCAATCAATCATGAAGAATTATGTTTGGAATGTTGTCCCAAGACCAGAAGGGAAGTCCATTGTAACTTCCAAATGGATCTACAAGATCAAGCATGCTACAGATGGAAGCATTCGAGAAATATAAAGCAAGATTCATGGCTCATGGTTTCTCCCAGAAAGAAGGAATAGATTATGAAGAATATTTTACACCTGTAGCCAGATACACTTCCATCAGATCAGTACTTGCTTTGGCTATAGTGATGAAATGGAAGATACACCAGATGGATGTCAAGACTGCTTTCTTGAATGGTATAGTAGAAGAGGAAGTGTATGTTGAGCAGCCACTCGGTTTTGAGACACATGACAGGGAGTCTCATGTGTGTAGATTGAATAAATCCCTATATGGTTTGAAACAAGCACCCAGGACATGGTATGACAGAATTGATGGCTTTATATCCAGTTTGGGCTTTACCAAGAGTAAAGCAGATTCCAACCTTTACGAGAAGGTTGAAGATGGTGATCCAGTGATACTCCTACTGTATGTGGATGATCTGTTTGTAACAGGTATGGATGGGTTGATTGCTGATACGAAGAGGAAACTTGTTGCCGAGTTTGAAATGAAAGACTTGGGTATGATGCACTATTTCTTAGGCATGGAGGTGTGGCAGAATGCGGATGAAATATTCCTTGGACAAGGGAAGTATGCAATAGATATTTTGAAGAGATTTGGGATGATGAACTGTAAGGCCATAACCACACCTATGGCATCGAACCTGAAGCTATTGAGTGATGCTTCATCAAAAGCGGTTGATGCTATGATGTATCATCAAATGATTGGGTCCTTGATGTACCTGATGAACAAAAGACCAGATATTTTCTTTTCTATGAACACCTTGAGCTAGTTCCTGATAGATCTGAGACGTGTTCACTTGATTGTTGGAAAGCATATTCTAAGGTACCTGAAGGGTATAGTTGATTATGGGCTCAAGTACAAGGAAAATCAAAAGATCAACCTGGAGGGTTATGTTGATTCAGATTGGGCAGGCAGTGCCATCAATAGGAAGAGCACTTCAGGATGCTGCTTCAGTATCGGATCAGGTGTGATCTCTTGGTTTAGCAGGAAGCAGTCCTATGTGGCATTGAGTACAGCTGAAGCAGAATATGTCACAGCTTGTTCAGATAGTTGCGAGGCAGTGTGGTTGAGAAAGCCACTATCTGATTTATTTGATCTCCAGTTGGATGCTACTTGTATATATTGTGACAACCAGAGTTGTGTGAAGTTTTCAGAGAACCCAGTGCTCCATGACAAGTCAAAGCATATCGAGATCAAGTATCACTATATCAGGGATATGGTGCAAAGAGGAGCAATGAAGCTCCAGTATGTTGCGATGGATGAACAAATAGCTCATGTGTTGATGAAGCCATTGGATAGAGTGAAGTTTGAGTACTTCAGGGAGAAGCTTGGTGTTCTCTAGATCGAGATTCCCTCCAAGGGGAAATGATGAGACCTAGAGCCATTTTGACATGGTGAGAGGATTAGGTTCCTTCCATGGTTAGATGTAAGGGCTGAGCCATTATGTCATGGTTAGAGGATTTGGTTCCTTCCATGTCAGACATGAGTGTTGAGCCATTCTGATGTGACTGTAGGATTGGTTTCTACATGATCAGATATAAGTAATGAATGCCATTCTTGGAATGGAGGCACCTAGTTAGTTACCATGAATACTCAGTCTAGGACTGAGGGCCATTCTCATATGACTATGGGATGTAGTATTACATGATCAGATGTGAGTGCATGGCCATTCTGATGTAATTGAGGGATGTGTTCCCACTTGATCAGATATAAGGGATGATGTCATTATATGGGAGAATGGAGGCACTTGGTCAGTTACCAGGAATCCTCAATCTGGGACTGAGATCCCTTTTGATGCGGTGTTTTCAAACATGGTCGAATGTAAGTGTAGATCCTTTCTGACAAGATGAGGTCGGATGTAAGTGCAGAGCCTTTTTGATAAGATGAGGTCAGATGTAGGTGCAGATCCTTTCTGACAAGATAAGGTCAGATGTAAGTGCAGATCCTTTCTAAAAATATAAGGTTGGATGTAAGTGCAGAGCCTTTCTGATAAGATGAGGTCGGATGTGAGTGCTGGGCCTTTTCAACATGGGTTTTGGATGTGTTCCTCCCATGGTTAGATGTGAGTGTTGGGTGTGCCTTTCTAACATGGTTCTTGGATGTGTTCTTCCCATGGTCAGATGTAAGTGTTGGGTAGGCCTTTCTGACATGGTTCACTCCATGGTCAGATATAAGTACTGAATATGATAAAGACCTACATGAAGGGTAGGCCTACAACTAGCATGAAAAAGTGATGGCTTTGTAGAACTTCCTGTGATGAGAAGAATCGAGAGATAGCACCATTCTGAGATAGCACCGATGATGATGATCCAGACTTGATGATGATCCATATCAAGTGATGATACGGATGTGATGATGATCTAGACTTCCAAATCAAGTGATGATCCAGACTTGATGATGATCTAGATCAAGTGATGATCCATATGTGATGATGATCTAGACTTGATGATGATCCAGACTTGATGATGATCTAGATCAAGTGATGGTCCAGATGTGACGATGATCTATATTTGATGATGATACAATGATGATGATCAAACAATGATGATCCAGTAGTCATGATGATCCAGATCCCATGATGAAGAAGACTTGAAGAAGAAGATGAATTAGAAGAAGACTTGAAGATGAAGGTGACTTGAAGATGAATAAGACTTGAAGACGATGATGACTTGAAGATGAAGAAGACTTGAATATGAAGACAAATTTAAGATGAAGATGATGAGATGATCCATTCGATACAGAGAAGAAGACCAGTGTTGAAAATTGTGTCAAAAGAATACCTTCCTAGTTAAGAGGGAGTGTTGATGTATTTGTAACTTCGGAATGTATTCACTTGTATATCTTATGTCTTGTGCCCCAATGTTTATTCCGGGAAGTGTCTGTAATGTATTTGATTCATGTCATGCCCCGATGTTCCTATTAGAAGGTTCTATAATGTAAGCAAGTCATGTCAAGTCATTGTGGGTAACCCTCCTATTGTTCAAGGGTTAAAGTCCTTGCAGTTTCGGGGCACTAGGGTTATTAGACTCTTCTAGAGAATTTGGCCCTAGTGAGTCATTCTCAAGTCAGGAATTAGTATAAATAGAGAGCGAGCCTCTCTATTTATCACACACTCACTCACACTCAGTTGTAGCACATAGCTGAGGAAGAAGAAGTTGTTGGGGCTAGAGAGAAAAAGGCTACTGTTGTCGGGAGATCATCTTACTATTTTTGGGGCTTTGCTATTTGGTGCTGATTCTATCTTTGAGGAAGTTGCGGGATTTTCTCCTTTGTGGTTTCCCCCAGGAAAATATTTGTGTTCATTGTCTTATGTGTTTGATTGCTATGATTTTTATTCTCTCAGTTAAAGATCCTAAGTTAATACTAGCTTAAATGATAAAAATCTAACACTTTATGTGTACCATGTACCAATGTCTTGTCTATCACCATCTTACCTGGCTGTCCTCCAGTATCTACCTTTTTATCAGTCCTCTTAACAATCCTTTTCTTCTCTTTGTCATAGAATATGGTATTGAAATCAGGTACTTCCTCTCCGGTGGTAGGCATGAAAGGAATCAAATCAAATTCAGATATTGAAACCTCTTCTAACACACTGCCAGAAGGGACACCAGGCTCCAAGGGATCAATCTCGGATTGTCCTTGTATTTGATCTGCATGATATTGAACTTCTTGTATGTCAACCTGCTCTGTGAGTTGCTTCTCCTTTTGGGATTTTGTTAGCCTGAAGCCCTCACTTTCTGCTTGTTTCTTCTTTATTTTAGCTTCTTCTTTTGTTTTCCTTTCTTCTTCTTCTTTCCTAGCTGCTTCTTCAACAACTCATTTCTTCTATTCCTCTTCAATTCTTAACCAATTTTTTGCCTCATGTACCAATATTCTAGCATCTTATTCTCTTTTCTTGGCCTCTTCTTCTTCTAGATTCTTAGCTTTTTCTGAAGTGTTGCCTTTTCCACCCATAGTTGTTATCTTTTGCTTGAATCTTTTCTTGAGGGTTGTTATGCTCTTTACATTGTGGAATGTCTCCTCGTATTTGTCCCAGAAGTCAGTGTACTCAAAATGGATTCCTGCTTCTTTGCAGTAGTTAGCTACTTTGTTATGGGAGTCATTTGTATAAAAATTCATTTCTCCAAAGCGAAAAATATTCTAGCTCTTTAACAAACTCTGCTACCTACTTTACCCTTGAAAACTTATATCTTCCAAGTAAGAAAGGTACTGCAGGGTACGTTTCCTTCTTATACGTTGCCTTCTTATGCTTAAACAAAAAATTTCCTACTCCATCTATATAAAACCGTATGACTTCCTCCTTGTGGATTACATAATCTATAGCATATTTTGGGAGCAGAGAAGGAGCTCTGGACCCACCATACATCCTTACATACAATCCCTCCTCTAATAATAATCCCTGAACTCTTGTATGGACTTAAAGGCTTCTTTGGACATGCAATTACATTCGGTTAGGAAAATCAAAGTATACAAGGTCATAATGAAATCCTCACAAATTTCCCTATAATAATTGTAATACTTATGTGCCCAAAACAAATTATAAGCCATGTATACTGGGGTTCTATCCTTCTCCCAGTTGCATTTCAAAGTAGGGAAAATCTGGGTGCACAATATGCAATCAATTAGAATAGAGCTCATATAAAATTCAGATTTCTTCTGAGATACTCCTCCTAAGGCTGCACTTATACATGCAGAAAGGTTGTTCGACACTATATTTTCCCAGTTGAAGATGGTTCCTTGTGTAGCAACGAAAAAAATAACCGGTATCCAACCTATCTTGAAAAGTTTTCCATTTGCTTGACCAAAACTTCTATTAAGCATTAGAGCAATAAACCTATAAGGAGCTCAGAGAGTTGAGGTGTCATATTCTCCAGAAGGTTTGGTTCTGAAATTCTTTCCTAGTCTCATCATTCTCTTTATAGTCTCTACCAGATCCAAACCTTCCTCCTTTAGCCAACTCTCTGTTAGGTAGACCTATGATGAAGGTAAATGGTATGCCATAGACACATAGGAAGGGCTATATGCAGCATAGCCTTTCCTTGCAGTGTTTTCTAGAATCATTTTTTTCACATTTTCCCTAGGCAGAATCCAACCTATTACTTCCGAGCAGGGAAATAATTCGGGCCTCGTAGCTACTTTCATCAAAGCTGACTTTTCGATGTTAGCATAGATTTTCAGTTCTTCAAACCTAACATCAGGTACATTCTGGTTTGAGATTATTCTAAATATTTCTCCCCACTTGTAATCAAGTTCAACTCTAGTGGTGTATTTTTTGTCTTCATAGATGAACTCTACCTTGGTGATTATTTCTACCTCAGGCTCTCCTTCAGCCACCTAAGCTATCTTCTTCTATCTTTTTGACATGTTGTTGTTATAGCAATCAACCTGTCATAGTCAAACAATATGTTTTAGGATAACTGAGCTTTAGCAAGTGCTTATAGCAATACATAAGAAAATATACTAATATATTTACCTCTTCGACGTGCATGCTTGTTAAAATAGGTTAAACACAGTCCTTGTGAATGAATGATTTAACAAGAAAAACCCTACAAACTGCTTCCTAAATCTGCCTAAGCTCTACTATCTCAAAGACTTAATCGACCGGAAAATCACTTTCTCTCACACAGGTACTTATCAACCTATTCTACTGCTGGATCTCAACACAATCTTCAATCTCAAAACAGCTAAATCCTACGTAACAGCTGTCTTTGAGAAAAACCCTAATCGACTGAAAAAAACCCTCTCGAGTCCCATGGGATACTGTAACTGGGGAAAAAATGGCTTCTTAACCTCTGGCATACCAACAAATGGTCAATAAAAGGGTTTTGAGGATGGCAAAACACCCATCTGCACCACGCCCTAATCACTTGTGCAAGAAACACAAATGCGTCCATAACGCTTCAACTATGTACAGACTTAGAAATCCCACGCCATGAAAATTTAATAACAGGCTAAAACCCCTCCCCCTTGTAATATAAAATATCCACGAAAATCACTGTAGGCATGCAAGATCCTAACCCCCCATGCGGTAAAACCTAACCTACGGAAAACTAACGGTTCAAAATCAACCAACAACAACCAAAATGACAAAACCACAATTTACCTACCTGGCATTAGTGGTGCAACCGACTGGATGGAATGAAATTCCATGGGTGCAGAGAAGAATGAACAAGGTTTTTACAACTGTGTGCGCACGAATTCTCCGGACTGCTTCCACAGTGAAAATGACAAATATCAATGCAAATGACAAGTCACATGGCCACCTATATATACCCATGACTGGTGGGAAACTATCGGAAAACAAATAATAAACCAATCAGAAGAATAGGCTAGAGGCTCACTGGAATAGTGGGCATGAAACAGACTACAAAACCGGGATTACTTACTAGTCTTGGACATCAGAACCACTAATCACTACCCTCAGAACCAAAAACTGATAACCGTTCGCAACGTCAGCTATGGACAATTCTAATATCACGGGAATGGGTATCGGAGCTCGACAACGTTAAGCTCTACGAAGTCAGCACAGAAAAAAGCATGCTATCGGAACTCCTCAGAACTAGCTTCCTACAACGCCGGATGAGATAGACACTATAACCCCGGCTTGCTCTAGTTAAAACAACTCGACAACGAAAAAAACAAAACATCATCGGATCTCGGAAACACTAGGGTGAAGGGAAAAAGATCATTAGATAAGTCCAGCACTATGGGCCCGCAACTTTGGCAAATCAAGTCCGAGAATAAAGCAGACTAACTCCGATGCATCAGTGACAAATTCCAAAGGAACTCAACAAGCTAGCTTATTCCTCTTCCGCAATGTCGGAAGGCTAGTCCACTATGATTTCGATATCGGAAGAGTAGTTGACTAAGCATCCGATATGGAAAAGTGAAAAAGATGAAGTTTTTTCAATAAATATTTGAACTCAGGGAAACTCTGGAAATAACAAAATACTCCTAGGCCAAATTTAATAAAAACAAATAAAAAGGGGGGTCCTAAAATTGAAAATTTTGGGGAAATAGTTGCGGTTGCAACACGGTTATGATGACGGTGATGATGATGATGATGATGATGATGCTGATGATGAAGATGGTGATGAAGATGGTGATGATGATGACGACGACGATGATGATGAAGATAATGATGATGATGATGAGGATGATGAGGATGATGATGATGAACATGATGATAATGCTGATGCTGATGATGATGATGGTGATGGTGATGACAACGATGACGACGATGAAGATGATGTGGATGATGACGACGACGATGATGATGATGAAAATGAAGATGAAAATGATGACGATGATGATGATGACAATGATGATTGTAGTAAGGATTTCTCCCTAATACAGGGGTAGGAATGGCTCCCTTCTGTCTATAGGATAGAAGGGTAGGTTCCTGCTAGTGGGTAAATGCAGAAAATGAAAACCTAATGTAAATAATAGAAATGAAAGCTAAACTATGAGTAGAAAATAAAAATGTAAGCTAAATGGTAGTAAAGTAAACTAAGTAAAGATGGAAAAGATGGAAGCATTGGTGAACCCCTCTATAAACACGAGTTAGGGTTTGGCCTCCAATAACCTGCAAGACAAATCCTAAGCTACAATAACCTGCAAAACAATGTTAAGCATAAAACCTGCAAATGGAAACAAGGGTTATAAAGCAAATACAACTAAAAGTCAAATAAACAAGACATGAAAGATAGGCTATACCTTCTCTAGTGGAAATGGGCCACCATGCCCTAGCTTGTGGAAGCACTCCTCTCTCTTAGATGGGGAGAAATGGCTCAATGGGAATGGAGGAGAGAGAGTGTGGGTGGCTTGAGAGGAAAATGTGTCTCAAGGCATCCACGGGCAACATAAAAATATGCAAGGGAGAAGTGTTTTGAGAGTGACCCCCCACCCTCCTTTTATAGCTTTTCCAAGGGGTTTTAGGGTTTTAAGCCCTTGGTCAGGGCTTTAGCCCCTTTTCTGGGCCTTTAGCCCCTTCCACCCTAACTTTAGCTCCTTTTAGGGTTTTAGCCCCTTTTTTAGGGCTTTAGCTCCTAGGAGGCTATTTTGGGCTCTTTTTTGGGGTTTTAGCCTCTTTTCTTCATCCTTAGGCTATTTTGAGGGTGTGGGGGTTTAATGGAGGGTCAAATGGAGTGATATGAGTGTCATGAGATGGTGTCCTTGAGTGGTGTAGGACATAGAGAGATATGTGGGGGATTTTTGGGTTAACAAATTGGCCCCTGATGTGTTAGGGTAGGAGCTCAACGTATGGCTGATGGAAATTATAGGATTTTGCTGTGTAGAGGTGCTGCTTCTGAGGCTAGGGCATGGTGGCTTTTGGTTTTTGTATTAATTTGGTTCCCATCAATGGGTGAGATACAATAAATGTGTGACATGTATATGGATGAGGTGAGCATCCCCATGCTCATGACAATGTCGAAAGAATAATTTGATCTATGCTCTAAAATACAAGAGATGATCATATACAACTGATGTTACAATAACGGTTGCCTCCATGTGAGTCTGAATACAATACTGATCGGGTATATTGGACCCATGGCATTCTCATGGAATGCTATATATTCATGATTGACGGTCTGATGGATCTGGAATGGTACATAGCTATATGGACTTGCTGATTGAAATTCAGAGTCTCTGTGGTACAAGTATGCTTGCATCAATCATAAAGGTATATCGAAGCACTGCTGGGGCTTCTGAACACTGTCTCCAATGCAACTTGAAAATCACAAGGGACATAACCTATTTAGGTCCCTCGAGTAGACTCACCAATGTGCTAGAGTTAGGTGACATCTGGGGTCTTCAACCAAATACTGTGTAGAACAAACCATGTACGAATCTCAACGGTGCGATGATGGAGTTGAAGTCGAGCACGTGAGAAACAACCATCCCAAGAGGCACTAAGGACTCCTCTCAAGTGGTCCAAGGAACTCATCAATGAGGTTAATGAAACCAAGGTACATGGACCTCTGGTTCTATCCTATGGAATATGTGTGTTGGTGTCGGCAGAGGGAGACCTACCCCTAGTCAAGGCAATGATGTTTCCTTAACCAGGAGCACGAGGGAGATAACCGAAATATGTGAAGCAATCTGCGGACTGACTCACTGAATGGGGAGGGGAGAGGGAGGGAAAGAATTGAATAGGGGCAGGGGGAGTGTGGGAAACTCAAACTTCCTTTGTTCAAAGTATGACGGTAGGGCAGACCAGGCAGCAAATGAAACTGACTCAAGGGAATGGGATCATAGTTGTAATACCGGGAATGTCACTGCAGATGGGAAATACTTGGAGGAGGTGGACACTTTTGATACTAATGGGATCCAAGGAAGAAACATTGTAGAGTACTATGAACAAAGGTGACCCAATGTGGGAATGCTACCAAACTGTTTACTGTGGGGTGGTGTCTAGGGACACCGTTATGGTACGATCTCGTGGATTTTTGGCGAGCCTAAGAAAGTAAATGCTCGATGGTGCTTTCAATTTTAGAGAGTCTGAAAGCATAAAGAACTCCAGTGGGGGCTCTTTTTCATTGGTAGTCTCTTTTTCCTGAAAAAGGATAAAAGTATACATAGGAGAGCTTGCCCATCCTGTAGGGGATGAGATACTTCTTTACCGTTGGTAGTCCAATCAGGCTAGAAAAGGTTAAACCTATAATGACTGGATGGTCATTCAAATACTTTTACGAGAATGAATGAAACCAAGTTTGCTCGGCAATCTTTTCTTGATGAGACAACTAGAAAAGTGCTTAACGACAACTGGTGGTGAGATTTTTCGTAAAGTGCGGCCCCTCTGCCTGAGAAAGCATAAAAGTATGTAGAGGGGAAGAGTCTTGGCTTGAGTGTGCCAAGGAGGTCCTTTTCAATTGATGGTCTACATGGTTCACAAAAGGAGGTAAACGCAACAATGTAGATTCCCTTTCCTATACTTTAGCAAGCGGGGAAGGAAGAAGCTGCACTTGGATATCTTTTCATTGTTTTAAGGAGTCAAAAAAGAGCTTAAACACAACTCCAGTATGGTCAACCGATTGTTGTGGCACAAGTGGTGCCTCATGTTGGGACAGTGGACAGATGTCCAAAGGTCATCCACGTAGTATGGACAGAGAAAAAGGCTCTCAAACATACCAATACATGTGTGGGATAGATCGCGGTAGATGCTCATAAGTCGGTGTGGCAGAGGCATGCAAACTGAGGTGGCTCTCAAATAGAGGTTAGGAGAGAGTGTGTGTGTGTTGTGGTGGACAAAATTGACTACATGCGATGTGAGTGCAAGTCTAGTGGCACTTATATGCCAAATACGTGCAAGAAAAGAAATTATTTTTTGGACAGTGGTCCAGAGGTCCGCGTAAGGTGTGGTAAAAAGAAAAGACAATATATGTGTTAAAAATACAAAATAAAATCTAAAATTACATTCCTTAATGGGTGGTAGCCTGAAAACTCACATGAGTTGTGGTCAGGAAGTGTGATACAAGTACAGGTCCATAGACACTCGCATTGTCATGTCATGGCTCGTAAATTAAGGTGACTAGTGGGAAATGGTCCCGAAATTGATTTATTAAACATGAGACAATTGTTAGAATTTCATCATTAAGCTAGCATAACATTAGGATCTTTAACTGAGAGAATAATAAGCACAACAATCAAACTCAAGAGACAATGAACACAGTGTTTATCCTCTGGGAAACCATAAATGGTGAAAACCCTGCAACTTCCTCGGATATAGAATCAACACCAAAATAGAAAATCCCCAAAACAGTAAGTGATCTCCCGACAATAGCAGTCTCTCTCTCTCACACTGAGGGAGCTTCTCCTCTCTCACTCATGCACCCCAATGAGTGAGTGAGTGTTTATGAGTATGATGAATAGAGAGGCTCTCACTCTCTATTTATATTCTTCCATTCACTTGGAACCCACTCCAACATGTCAACCTCACTTAAAAATTACTTACTAGAGCCGACATCTCTAGGAGTGTCTAATAACCCTAGTGCCCCACCACTTGTGGGGAATTTGCCTCCTCTAACCAATAGGAGGGTAACACAATGGTGGGGACTATTGCCCCAAATTACAATGAATCACCTAGGGTTGACTTCACTAGGATAGTCTAATAACCTTCCCCACAACTGTGGGTAATTTAACCCTTGACCAATAGGAGGGTTACCCACAATGAATTGACATGACTTTCTCATTACATAAACTTCTCGGAATAAACATTGGGGTATGACATGACTCAAATACATTACAATTCATAAGAAATATGGATGAATACATTTTGAAGTTACAAATACATCAACACTCCCTCTTAACTAGGAAGGTATTCTCTCGACACAATATATCAGCACAAGTCTTCTTCATTGTATCATTTGGATCATCATCAAGTCATCTTCATTTCAAGTCATCTTCATATTCAAGTCATATTTATTTTCAAGTAATATTTTTCTTCAAGTCATATTCATCTTTGGATCTGGATCATCACTTGATCTGGATCATCACTGGACATCATCACTAGATTTGGATCATCACTGGACATCATCACTAGATCTGGATCATCAATTGATCTGGATCATCACTGGACATCATCACTGGATTTAGATCATCACTCGATCTGTATCATCACTGCTGGATCATCACCACTAGATCTGGATCATCACTGGATCTAGATCATCACTAGACATCATCACTGGATCTGGATCATCACTCGATCTGTATCATCACTGTTGGGTCATCATCACTGGATATGGATCATCATCACTCGATCTAGATCATCACTGGGCATCATCACAGGTGCTATCTCTTGATTCTTCTCATCATAGGAACCTCTACAGAGCGATTCCTTTTTCATACTGGATGTATCATCTCAGAGCTAGTCCTTTTTCATACTAGATGAGGCATCATAGAGCTGGTCCTTTTTGATACCAGATGAGGCATCACAGAGCTGGTCCTTTTTCATACCAGATGTGGAAGCTACTCAAAGCTAGTCCTTTTTCACACTAGATGAGCCTTCTTAGAGCTAGTAATTTTTCATACTAGGTAAGGCATCATAGAGCTGGTCCTTTTTCATACTAGATGAGGCATCACAGAGTTAGTCCTTTTCATACCAGATGTGGCAGCTACTCAGAGCTAGTCCTTTTTCATACTAGATGAGCCTTCTCAGAGCTAGTCCTTTTTCATACTAGGTAAGGAATCACAGAGCTGGTCCTTTTTCATACTAGATGAGGCATCACAGAGCTGTTCCTTTTTCATACCAGATGTGGCAGCTACACAGAGATATTCATTTTTCATACTAGATGAGCCTCCACAGAGCCAACCCTTTTTCATGCTAGATGTGGCATCATCTCATACATCTGACAATGGAAGGAACCAGTCCTCTCACCATGTCACAACATTTACATCCGACCATGGAAGGAACCAATCCTCTCACCATGTCGGAAGGGCACAACACTTACATCTGATCATGGAAGGAACCAATCCTCTCACCATGTCAGAATGGCACACAAAATCATCACTTCCCTTTGGAGGGAACCTCGATCTGGAGAACACCAAGCTTCTCCCTAAAGTACTTAAACTTCACTCTGGCCATTTCTAGCATAGAATCACATCAGGGCTAATTACGTCAAAGGATAGCCCACGAACTTCGCCAAGACCAATTACATCCGAGGACAACCTACAGGACCATTTACATCTAAGCAACCTATGAGCTTCACCAGGATTTATGCTTAGACAAATTGTCTCCCAGCTATGCTATAAATCCCTCTTTCGAGAGATCTTGACTTGTATCACAAACTAGAGCTTCACTGCTCCTCTCTGCATCATACCAAAAATGTAAGTCAGATCAAGCAAATCAAATAGTAGTTTTCAAAGGAAACATACTACCTCCCAAATAGCAAGTGGCAACATCTTTTTTCTCGGCTGTACTCAGCACCATGCAGGACTCCATCTTGTCAACCAAGAGATCACACATGATCTCATACTAAAGAAGCACCCCAAAGTGCTCTTCCTATTAATGGCACTACCTAATCTGAATCCATATAACCTTCCAGGTTAATCTTCTGATTCGTATCATACTTGCAGCCATCAAGTGAACATGTCTCAATGTGTTCACAACAAAGCAAGTATCTGGTCTCATATCCATCAGGTACAATACATCATGGCATCAACCGAATCTGATGAAGCAACACTTAATAGCTTCAGGTTCGATGCCATAGGTGTGGTCATACAGTCCATCATCCTGAACCTATTTAGGATCTCTACTACATACTTCCCTTGTCCACACCTCCATGCCTAGAACGTAGTGCATCGACACATAACAGGAGCATCGTTGGTCTTCTGCTTTCAACCTTGAAGCAAAGGTTGGAATCCGCTTTACTCTCAGTAAAGCCTAGAGTCATCAGTAATCTATCCATTCTGTCATATCATGTTGAACCTCAGGATATTCTACAGTCACTCCCTCTAAAGCATCAAACTCCCTCTGTCTTCCATACTCTATGCACTGAAACATTCTGTACTGGAGTGACAAGTAGCTTCCTATGCTACTAATCTTCTATATATCCATCTGGAAACACTGGATACCAAGATCCTCTATCTTGAACCCTTTCAAAAGTTATTCTTGCACCCATCTGCGAGCTTGTCATCTTTTATCAACCTTGTAGAAAAGGCTCAGATCTTCATCAAGCTCCTCATGTATGTGTTATCCCATGGGTGTCTTCTGAGCTCATACAAGGCCTTCTTTCATTTGCACACATGATTCTGCCTGTCATGTGTCTTCACTTGTAGTGGTTGCAAATGTCTCTTCGTAGTCTATGCCTTCTTTTCGTGAAAATATTCATGCTACAAATCTTGCCTTGTATCCCACGATGTTTCCATCTACTGCATGATGGAACTTTCCTTCACGTATCGATACTGCATCCTAGACATCATTCTTCTTGAACTGATCTACCCTTTGTTCTTGGAAGGTTCTACATCAAAGATGTCGTTGCATTCATCATATTATTTTTCAGTTTGAAATGTCGTCACTTGTTCTTCAGAACAAGTCGCATCCTTCTTTACTTGTAGCCGATTATGTATGCGATATTTCCTACAAGTCAAATGCATTTGTATGGTTAGAAACATTTCATAAGGAATATTCATACTAGAAAATTATTATGCATAAATATATGATCATGCAACTACTTTAGCCAATAGAACATTCATCCGTATCTCATGGAAACGTTTCTAGATTCCTTCCATCTCTACCAGGACAACATTGAGATTGTGCACTAATCCAATATGTCAGCAAAGAGGTTTCATTCTAGATAAGTAGCAACGGAGAGTTTGTATAGCACCATGAGCTACTTACCCATCACATGCATATTAGTAGTATACTTTCATTAATGCAAACATCCTATCATGCATAATACATCAACTGAATTTAAATGCATAACAAAACAATATCATGAAATGACAATTGAATACTTATCTTTATTTGTTTCATGGGTAGACTCCTTCTTGAGCCTTTAGTTTCATCGTCTTCTTCATTCATAATATCATCGTTTCTTATCCAAATGCTAAGGTGGATAAGAGATTCTTCAAGAGTTTAGTTATTCATATTCCTCATTGCTTGAGGGATCTTCTTTGGATGGTGAGAGCTTGATCTTCAATTGCTCCCATCTTCTCTTTTCTTCTTATGAGTTGAGCTTCTTCTTATTCCCAGATTCTACTGAAAGTAATCACTTCCTTCTGGCACACATTCCTCAAATGAATGAATCACATGATCTTGGGAGGCCATTCAAGGTGGCCATCACCACTTCTGCATTCTTCACTTCTTCTTTTACCGCTTCAAGTTGTTCTTTGATTTGAGAGACCCTTATGACTGCATGGTCTCCGCATTCTGGATCTTCACATTCTCCAACTAGTTTCTTAAGGTCATCTTATGATGTATGTTATTCCCTTAAAATATCTTGGTCAAGGAATCAAACATCTTCGGTGTCTTTATGGAAGACACTTGTAGTACAAGTTGATTCATGACTGAATCAACAATGATCTTCTTGGCCTTGACTAGTTTCTTCTTGTGTAAGGCTTCTAGCCTCATCTCCCTCTAGAACTAGAACCTCTCTACTCATGTAGGTGTCCCATTCATTTTATTCAGAGAGATCATATACTTCCATGCTTGGAAGTTGTCAACTTCACCAAGATTATCATCAAGCTGATGTGATAGATCACTTTGAAATGAGAACCTCAAATGAAAATAGCAAAGGATTAGATCTTACCGATTTGAGGTGTCCGTCTTGGTTCCGGAGCTGGCTGATCTAGGGTTTGTCACATAAACCCTAATTTTCAAAACTTGGAATCTTTCAGATCTGATTGGATAGACAGATAGATCTCTTCAAATAGAGCTGTCCAATGCACTCTTTTTCTGAAAATAGTGGAGGTAAGCTCCCGAACAGGAAGCCCTAGTTTTCCAATTTCTTCTGCAAAAATTTCTATTATTGTTTCTCTTATATCTCCGAAATTAATACTCCTCTATGTCTAAAATTGCGTACTAAGGTAACCCCGTATGTCCCGGATCCAATACCATAGGTTTCAGTAGAATTGGTTTCACCAATTTGGATTTATGATCCTTTTCCCAAGGTGACCTATTATAGGACTGTTCATAATAGTGAAGTTGTACAGACTACCACGTGTCACTGGTTCATATTCTGAGTCTGAAATTTGGAACACAAAAATTAAAGTCTATTCCCTTTCTACAAAATATTACAAAATTCCATTTGGACCTCTGTATCCCAAGATATTTCAATTTTCCCCAGGTGTCCTGTTTAGGGATGAATTCTGGAAGAGGATGGAACCCTAATTTGGAGGGGTCATATCTCCCAGAATATAGAGAATATGAGGCTGAATTTTGGATACCGGGTACAAAGGGATTTTATATTTTGCCCCTGAAATTTTCAGCTCCTGAGACTTCACCAATATCAGGATATAGTGAATGTACCAAAACTTAGCATTTTTAGTATTTAGGGTTTTTCTAGCTCTGGGTCAAACTAGGGTTTGACTTTCTCGGAGTTTCACCAAACCAAATTTCTTGATCCAGGTCTCTAAAATTTGATTTTGATGAGGAGAAAAATCATATTCCAGGCTCACTCAAAAATTCCTCTTCTATAGAAATCCCTAATTTTCGCATCAAAAACTCAAAATGCTCAGAATCGAATTTCGTTTCGACAGAAAGATGCGCCTTTCAATGGAGAGTCAACCTAGCATACTTTTGCTGATGGATTATGGAGAGAGACCCAAAAATTAAGAAGCCATAACTTCTGTAGATGCACAATGTCTTCTTCTTAGGTTAGCTCTGATACCATGTTAGAATTTCATCATTAAGCTAGCATAACATTAGGATCTTTAACTGAGAGAATAACAAGCACAGCAATCAAACACAAGAGACAATGAACATAGTGTTTATCATCGGGGAAACCATAAATGGTGAAAACCCTGTAACTTCCTCAAAGATAGAATCAGCACCAAAATAGAAAATCCCAAAAACAGTAAGTGACCTCCCGACAACAGCAGTCTCTCTCTCTCACATTGAGAGAGCTTCTCCTCTCTCACTCATGCGCCCTAATGAGTGAGTGAGTGTGTATGAGTATGATGAATAGAGAGGCTCTCACTCTCTATTTATATTATTCCGTTCACTTGGAACCCACTCCAGCATGTTGGCCTCACTTAAAAATTACTTACTAGAGCCAACATCTCTAGGAGTGTCTAATAGCCCTAGTGCCCCACCACTTGTGGGGACTTTGCCTCATCTAACCAATAGGAGGGTAACACAATGGTGGGGACTATTTCCCCGACTTACAATGACTCATCTAGGGCTGAATTCACTAGGATAGTCTAATAACCCAAGGGCTCAACAAATGTGGGGACTTTAACCCTTGACCAATAGGAGGGTTACCCACAATGACTCGACATGACTTTCTCATTATAGAAACTTCCCGGAATAAACATCGGGGTATGACATGACTCAAATACATTACAATACATAAGAAATACAGATGAATACATTCCGAAGTTACAAATACATCAAAAACAGTGGTCTCATCAGGAAATGAAAATTTGAGCCCGGAGGTGTGAGAGGTGTCTTGAACCGGTTCCAGGTGACTTTGGATTAGCAGCCGATGGTGCTACCCCTGATTTGTGCTGAAAAACGTTGAAAAAAAAGAAAAATAAAATAAAGTGACTCATTGGTGATGTTTGAGCATAAAATTTCTTGAAGTAGAGCCCATTGCGGGGGTTCTCCAAGAGTTGTCCATTAGAGTCAACGAAGAGGTATGCCCCCTTGCCAAGACAAAGGTCATTAGCAAGGTGGGGTGATGGAATATGGTATTTTATGGGAAGAATTGATTCCATACTATGGTTTAAAGGGAATGGGGTAAAACCTAAGGTGGTTTTACATATATCTCCGTCATCGTGTAAGTGGTGTCGGGACAGATTAGGTGGATCTTCCATAGCCGACGAGGTGAAATGGAAACTGGTGCTAGATATCATGAAAGTGGTATTGGTTGTGGATTTTGTGGCCTTGCCCCCAGTCTCTGTTGGAGGAAGAGGGGCAGGCCTGGAGACAAAAGGAGTCTTTGATGGACCTGGAGGTAGGCGCCACGTCATCTCAATTGGATGGACATGAGTCAACACATCCTGGGGCCTTAGAGGTAGGGTAGGTGGTTCAAGGTACCACATAGGATCTCCCAATGTGAAATCATGTAGATTGATGGTTTCCAAGGAAACATTACTCACAATACCGGATGGTAGGAAAAGGAAAAGGGAAAGAAAAAGGAAAAGGATCATGTTGAGTGGGAATGAAACCCATTGTTTCCCTAGTAACTGAGGTTGAGGTTGCAACTGAGGTTGTGGCTGTGGCTGCGGAAACAGCAGAAGAGATAGGTCTAATGGAGAATTGGTGATGGTGGAGACAAGAGGGTCTGCAGAAATGGACATCATGTAGATGGACATGGTGTCTGACGAAGGAGGTGGTGGGTGAAATTCTTTGATCAAGGTGATCTCAGACTCAAGGGAATGTTGACGGAGGTCAGCGAGAGCCATTCAAAATTTAGGAAGGTCTTGGAAATGGTGGGAGTAATGTCCATACAAGCAGCAAAGGGTGCAAGAATGGGTTGTCCTCTTGTTCCTAGATATTGGCGCGGTTGGGAGTTCAACCATGAGGATGTTTTCGTTTATATCCATGGCATCTAGATGTGCACGGATCATTGGGATTTTAGGGAAATTCTAAGTTGGATGGCCCTGTTGTTCGTAGATGGCACAAGGTGGGACTTGTCATGGTTTTGTGGTGGCTTTGGAATTCTTGCCTCTGGCCCTTTTGGGTTGGGGCAGTGCAGGTGCAGGTGTAGTGGTTGACTTGTGCGGACCGTGTGGAGGGTGAGACTTGACCGCGATGGGTTGCACCGGGGTTAAAAAAACCTGGCACATTACTGGCTGAGATGGTGGATCAAGATACCACACTGGGATTCCCAACATAAAGTTGGGTAGGCCTAAGGTGGCCATGATTGGCTTGCTCATGACACCAGGTGGGGGAAAGAGGAAGGGAATCATATGGACTGGGGATGAGCCCACATAAATCCCTGTTGGTTGCATGTTGGGATGCAATTTTGATTGCAGTTGCATGTAATGCTGCTGCTGCGGGGGTGGTGTTATGGCTGTTGTTGGTGGTGCGGATGTGGATGATATTGTGGTTGTGGTTGGGGCTACGACTGCAGTTGTTGTTTGGGTGCAACGGTGTTGGATGAGACCATGCACAAGTCCACGGTTTTATTTTGTTTCAGTGGTGGTGACACTAACGGGAAATGAGCCGTCATGGTGGTATCGACAAACACCCCAGGGCCCACATTCAACGATGGAGAGACTGGTATGTTGTCAACCATAATGTTGGTTGCAGGGACGACATTTGCATGTATGGTCATTCCTTGTGGCTCAATGGTGGTGATAGTAGGGATAACGTTGGCAGGTGTTGTTAACCCTTACGAATCATGATAAGTGAGCTGGTCAACCGTCACAATCTTCCCTTCGTGGGGGAACATCATGAGACAGATGACAGTTGATGCGACAACTCGCATGGAATACATGTAACTCCTTCTGAGGAGGAGGTTGTAGTCCAGTTGAGCGTTGACGACTTCTATGTCGATTAGCACTGTCTTCCTGGCTAACGTGATGGGGACATGGGGGAGGATTCCTTGGGATTTAGTGGGATTTCCATCATAAGCCCGCAGATTTGTGGAGGATGGTTGCAGAATTGGTGATCCAAATTTATACCAAACCAAGGTAGACATGATGCACATGGATGCCCCCTCATCCACTATGCACCGATGCACAACCAAATTTTAGATGGACACTAGAATTTGGAAGGTGATGGTTGATGGCATGTGTGGTTCTCCATTCTATGTGTTGAATGTGATCAACTTGGAGTCAAAGGGGTCTACTACCCCAAGGGCAACTAGCAAGGCTTCCCACCGCAATGGGCACGTTTTAAGCACCTCAAGAGCGGACATGGTGGTTGGTGTTTGGGCCAAATCATCCACAAAGCTATAGCTAATTACAACTCTAGCTATGGCATTATTAGCAATCCTATGTATGGGAGGGCGTGGGAATGGGGGTAACTAGAGAGGTAGGTTGGTTGTCTTAGACGTGGATGTTGTTGATGACTCAATAGGTTTGATGGTGGTACCGTACTGATTTTGTCTAGTCTGTAAGTTGACCTCTTTAGTGGTCATGGCTAGCAGGTGGTAAACACCTGTTTCGGCCACGGGTGGTGCCCGTGGAGCATTGGGATTGGCCTGGGGAGGGGGAGTGGTTGCCACCAATCCTTGGACTGGTAGTGGGTTTTGAAGCACCATGGAAGGAGGTCCTTGTGGTGTTGGGTTGGGTTGGGCTTGATTGGCAGTGTTGGTAGCTTGTTGGGCCTCATTTTGAATGGCCTGCTTAGCACGAGCCATGAGGGGACACTTGAATGTGTAATGTCCATAAACATCACAGAGTGTGCATGGTTGGTTTGTGCACAATGGAGCATTACGTCTTGGTGCATTCTGTCGTGGGGGATTTTGGGCTGGTCGGTTTTCCGCGGCATTGTTGCGAGGGTTCGGTTGTTGAACGCCTCCCTGCGGTTGATTATTGCCTTGGTTGTGGGTTTGGTTATTTATAGCTTGCCCTTGTTGATTGTTAGGGGCAGGATGGTTAGGACAGTTTTGTTGTGCAGACACTTGTCCCAACAGAGTGGGTGGGATGGGGATGGGGGATTGAACTGTTTGCACTGGCGGTGCCACAAATGTGGGAATTTTCCCCACATACTACTGTGTTGTCCAATCCATGGCCTGATCCTACTGCGGTGGCACAAGTTGTGTGTACGAGGTTGTTGCTCCAGACTAGGACATCATTCTTACGTAATCTGAAGCTTGGTTCTGGTAAGCAACACTAGCAGTGTTGCTTGGTTGTGGTGTAACGGCAGGGGGTGTCGGTCGAGGCTGTGGCTGTTGGGAGTCCGACCCTATGATTTCATCTGCAGTGTGGGATTCACTCGATGCATCACGGTAGGAGGTACTCAGACAGGGAGCATCTGGAATGACAGTGTACAAGTATCCAGACTGAGCATAGATAAGGTCAAACTGTTGGGCCTTCAATATGGCCTCTTCTTCGGATTGGGGACGTTCATATGCGATGTCCTTTGCTATGGGAGAGAGCAAGGTCTTAAGGAACCAATCCAAGAAGATCCTATCGTCAAGTTGGATTTTTCATAGACTGTGATGTCGCCACCACTCATGGATATGGTCAGTTATATGAGTGGCAGTGCTTTGACAACAGGATAATAGGATCTCCACCCCCTCATCATATCTGACAGGGAGTTGGAAATACTATAGGAACATGAAGGCTAAGCAATTAAAGTCTGGATACTTGGCTTGCGGCAGCTCAATCTACCATTTGGTTGCAGCACCTGTAAAGGTGCATTGGAATAGCATCAGCCTAATGGAGTCGTCTATGATGCTATTGGATGAGCACCATAGATGGAATGTCATTATGTGGTTTTGGGGACATTCCCTTGCTTTGCCTTCAAACTTGGGGATGTCTGATGGCAACTTAGTTGGCATGGGTGGCCAAAAATATTGGTGGTGGATGGGGTCATTCGTTAATCTAGCCAAATCAGGCAAGTTAAGATGAGCCATGAAGGGAAGATTTGACCCCAAGTTGATGTGGGATTGGGCTGCGATGGGGGTGGGGTTTGCAGGTGCATAATGCATCTGCACAGTTAGGGGTGCTTGTGGTGGCACCATTGCGGATTGGCCAATGCCCCCAAGTGTTGTGGGTGGGATAATATGAGTGGTGGGGACATTTCCCCCATGTATGACAATAGGGGCAATGTAAGTGGACGGTCCGCTGCCCCTTATGTGGTAGGAGGGGCAGTGTGTGTGGAAGGGCCACTACCCCTGTGTGCTACAAGTGGGCCGGCTTGGTTGGTCACTATAGGTGGTGGAAACTGAGTAATGACAGTCTGCATGACTATTCTTGGGCCACTTCCTAGGTTGTGGGTGATAGGTTGTGATATGGACATGGGTCCACTTGCTATGGGTATGCCGGAAAATGGATCCAGATTTGCACTAGCCATGGAGCTTGATGGTGCAGTATGGAGGTCTGGTTTAGACTAATATGGATCTAAATCAGAATCAGAGGCTGTGTGACCCTTTGATGGTGTGGGAGATCAATGAGAACGGTTTCGACGGTGTTGATTGAGTGTTCCAAATGGTGGTGGTTCGCCTCTTAGGCATGAGGAAGAACATGGAGGATCAATTGTGTTCAATTTTATGTCTGAAACTTGGTGGGAATGATATTTGGACCCCGATTTCAGTGGCTTCCTATTAGCTGCAGGTGGTCACTCGGCCACCAAGACTACCAGAAGACAACACTTGGCTTGTTCCTCACAGGTGTTTCTACTCAATCGGAAGGGGTCATTACCCATTTCACTTGGAAATTCCTCTCAACGGCCAGCTACTTTGGGGTTCCTATGGTACTCCTCACAATGATTTTCTAGGTAGAGCCCAAGTACTTTCCACAGTTGAAGCAGTCAGGGACTTATGTCCTCAAAGACTGCAGAGTTGTTTGTACTTAGTGTAAATTAGTAAATTTTAAAGCTCACTCAATGTCATGAACTGAGTTGGGTTAATTAGTTGGTATGGTGTATTTATGTGTTTGTTTTTCTGGTATTTGGTTGCTGCAATATGGTTTATGAATTCATCATGGTAGAGTTCATTCCATTGTGGTTGTGTATGCAAGCATAAATAATCAGAAATTGTTAACAAATACAGTGATTAACCTTGAATGTTTGTTGGCTTAACTAGATGTCTACCTCACACTGATATTCCTCTTCAACCAAGAGAAGGTACTGGGCTCTCAACACAATGGGACTAAGCCCATTCGTAGATCCTCAAGTCACCTTTCGGATGCTAGGTTGGTCAATAGGGAGGATGCTTAGCATCGTGAGAAGCCCTCCTTCTCTACCCCCTCTACCTTCCTGGTCACCTGATTTTAATGGTTTGGAACAATATAGTGGAGTGCCTAGATCTATACGAGCTTGCCCTTCGTCGTATCCCAGAATACCCCGGAGGGTGATGACTGGGTAGAGGAGGAAGGGGAAGCAAGACAGTATGTTTTTAAGTTGATTTTAGTTAGGCTAGGTTCATTTTATTAAGCCATTAATGTTTACTTGGAATTTACACATTGTTCATGAAATAAATTGCTGAAAACAAAAATAGAAACTGAAATTGAAATGGTGTGCTGGACAGAGGTGACTGAGCCACACTGACAGTCCCTATGAAAGCAAACAGTGAAGCCCAAAAATGGGTCGCACACCTGTAAAAGTCCTATTTTTGCGAAGTGGATTCTGCTCAAACCGTGAGGAATTACCTAAAATCATTGAAAACCCACTTCGAAAACAGGCCCTTTTACTCTTAGTTGTAAGAAAATTTGCAAATGGCTCAATTGTTTGGGCAGAAAATGAGCCTGAACACAGGTGAATTTTTAGAAATTCGGTTCGGTCGTTTTTGCATAGTTGAGTGATTTGCAAACCACAGAATGGCCAACAGTAACTGGTACTGTGGCCAAATGGGATTGGATTGGCCTTGAGGAGGCTCAACAATACTTAGAAATGTAAATAAATAAGAATATAAGCTAGATTTAATAGAAAACTAAACTAGGGCAAAAAGAAAAACTAAAAACTAAAACTTTGAAAAATAAACCCAGGGATCCTGTGGGATCGACCCGGTATGGTCGTCAATTTTGTAGTAAGGATTTCTCCCTACTACAGGGGCAGGAATGGCTCCCTTCTGTCTATAGGACAGAAGGGTAGGTTCCTGCTAGTTGGTAAATACAGAAAATGAAAACATAATGTAAATAACAGAAATGAAAGCTAAACTATGAGCAGAAAATAAAAATGTAAGGTAAATGGCAGTAAAGTAAACTAAGCAAAGATGGAAAAGATGGAAGCATTGGTGAACCCCTCTGTAAACACGGGTTAGGGTTTCACCTCCAATAAACTACAAGACAAATCCTAAGCTACAATAACCTGCAAAACAATGTTAAGTATAAAACCTGCAAATGGAAACAAGGGTTAGAAAGCAAATACAACTAAAAATCAAATAAACAAGACATGAAAGATAGGCTATACCTTCTCTAGTGGAAATGGGCCACCATGCCCTAGCTTGTGGAAGCACTCCTCTCTCTTGGATGGGGAGCAATGGCTCAATGGGAATGGAGGAGAGAGAGTGTGGGTGGCTTGAGAGGCAAATGTGTCTTAAGGCATCCACGTGAAGCATAACAATATGCAAGGGAGAAGTGTTTTGAGAGTGACCCCCCACCCTCATTTTATAGATTTTCCAAGGGGTTTTAGGGTTTTAAGCCCTTGGTCAAGGCTTTACCCCCTTTTGTGGGCCTTTAGACCCTTCCACCCTAACTTTAGCTTCTTTTAGGGTTTTAGCCCCTTTTTGAGGGCTTTAGCTCCTAGGAGGCTATTTTGGGCTCTTTTTTGGGGTTTTAGCCCATTTTCTTCATCGTTAGGCTATTTTGAGGGTGTGGGAGTTTAATGGAGGGTCAAATGGAGTGATATGAGGGTCATGAGATGGTGTCCATGGTGGTGTAGGCCATAGAGATATATGTGGGGGATTTTTGGGTTAACAATGATAATGATGATGATGATGACGATGTTGATGACGATGATGATGTCTTACGAAACTATGGAGATGATGATGAAGACGACGATGGTGATGATGATGAATCTAACAACCTCGTCGTACCACTGATGACAACTTATATGATGATGATGATGATGATGATGATGACGACGATGACGACGACGACGACGACGACGACGATGATGATGATGATGAAGATGATGATGATGATTATGATGATGATGATGATGACGATAATGATGATGATGACGATGATGATGATGATGATGATGGTGATGATGATGAGGATGATGATGAGGATGATGATGATGATGTCGATGATGAATATAGTGATGATGATGATGATGATGACGACGATAACGATGACGATGGAGATGATGATGATGAAGATGATGATAATGATGATGATGATGATTATGATAATGATGATGAAGATGGTGATGACGACGACAACGATGATGAAGATGGCGTTGATAATGAAGATGATGAAGATGATGATGATGATGACGACGACGACGACGATGATGATGATGATGACAATGATGTTGATGATGATGATGATGAAGATGACGATGGTGATGATGATGAATCCAATGAACTCACAATACCACCGACAATAACTTATATGATGATGGTGATGACGATGATGATGATGATGATGATTGTGGTGATGAAGAAGAAGATGATGAAGATGATGCTGATGAAGATGACGACGATGATGATGATGTTGATGATGAATATTGTGATGATGATGAAGATGACGATGATGATGATGACAATGATGATGAAGACAATGATGATGATGAATATAGTGACAATGATGAAGATGATGATGATGATTATGATGATGATCATGATCATGATCATGATGCCAATGCTGATGGTGAAGATCATCATGAAGATGGTGATGATGATGATGATGATGCCAATGATGGTCACCTAGGATGGATATTATAATGTTAACCATGATCATATGGGATGTAGTACAAGGAATTACACATTACATGCTTCTTGAGACACTATTCGTGGTCTAGTTAGGGACAATAAATTTGATTCATGTGTTTTTCCTAGGTGTGATTAGAGATAACAAAAAAACATGATGATGATGAAAACGATTATGATGATATTATTTATGACGATGATAATGATCATTCTTGAGTCTAGAAACCCTCCCACACTGTTAGTGCATGCGTCCAGTCAAACCATGCCAAATTTCATTCCAAGTTGACACATATTTAAAAAATTTCAATGTTGGATTCACTTAGCACATTAATTAATCTATAGGTATGGTTTTTTATGCTCGAATTATTAGTTTCAGACATGTTTGAGTCTAGAAACCATCCCACACCATCAATCCATGTGTTAGGTCTAACCATTCCAAATTTTAGTCTAATCCAAATTCATACATACCAATAAAATTCAATATTTCTATCGCAATATTAAATCAAAATATATAGAGTAGATATATTACTGCGTACCTCATACACTTCGATGAAAGTCATCATATTTTTCATCCAACTCATCATATGTATCATTTGATCCAGAGTCAACATTGTAAGGATTGGCCATATCATCATCAACATATATGTTAGTTACGATCATCATGTCATCGTCGATATCATCTTCATGGACATTGTCTGCTACATTATCTAATTCAACTAATTCTTCAACATCTTATTCTGGAACATGATCATCTAACTCATGCTGATCATCTTCAACATCGTCCTCTTCTTCAAGAATCTATTCATTACCTTCATCTAGGTTATACTTTACCGACCTTCCCCTTGGATCGTGTCTCACAACAAATGACCAACCCGCTCTACCTGGAACCTCAGAGTAAAATACATGTTCACATTGGATTGGAAGAACATACAACTCTGTTCCTGCCTCAAACAAACTTGTATGTACCATTGTAAATCCATTATCATGTTCAATAATAGTTTTATCAGGATCACGTTGATTCAATCGTAACCTGTGCCATTTGACAATGAATAGAACTAACTTGAAGGAATTAAAGTCACACACATCACTATTTCTGCAAACCATTTATCGAACAATAAAATAATTTCCACAAACCATTGCTTCTATAGCAAACATGTCAGAATATTTCTGTAATTTATAGATTTTCAAATTGAGCGGTCATCGGATATCCGACGACATGGATCCTAATTACCTTTGTAAAAACATGCAATATAGGAGGAAAATCCAACAACATGGACATGGAAAATCCGCCAATGGGATGTGGAATATACAACAACGAGACGTCAAAAATACGACCTTAAAGACGTCAAAAATCCGACAAGTAATTCTATCAAATCAAAAAACTTTAATCAAATTTCGTAATTTGAAAGTGAAATCCAATGACAGAGTATTTTTCGTCAGATTTTCTCGTCAAATTTTGGGTTCAAATCTTGTTGTATATGAAGAAATGATGCAGTAAAGAAGCCAGGGAATGTAAGAGAAGAGCAACATTATCTCTGTGGCCCAAATGGAATATTTCCAACTGAGAAAAGAGACCAAAAGATATTGAAACAATTTTTTTAAGTTATGAAAAACAAGATTAGGGTGGAAGGCTGGTGCTAGGGCAGGCTACATTCCTACAAGGGGGTTGTACCCTCCTTCCAGTAGTTGCTGGTAAATGGGGTGTCGAAGCATCCTTTCAGTAGTAGATGATAAACCAGGGGGTCTTAGCCTCCTTCCAATAGTAGTTGGTAAAAAGGGTGTTGTAGCATCCTTGTTTGTTGTGGCAAGCATGAACCAGGGTGTTGTAGCATCCTTCAGTTGTAGTTGAGGAACTTGGGGATTGAAGACTCCAACAAGTTGTAGCTTGCAAAAACAATTGTAAATATATTGCAGTTATAGAAACTATTTTTGGTTTTCCCAATTGGAATTCCATGATAAAAATTATGTTCCTTGTATCTTGTTGATCATGTGTGTTAATGAATAAGTTAAAATTGGTTTTAATTATTAAAATTTATCAATACTAATTCCCACCACTCTTAGTATTGTCCAATATTCCAACAGTTATATATTTAAAATATATTAAAAAAATGTGCTTTAGTCTAATTGAAGGAATGCATTTTATACATATTATACATTCTAGATGACTCACATTTATATGTTTTTATGTATTATAAAAAATTGAATATTGAAAGAAATTATTTTATTATTATTATTATAATTATTTTTAAATTGTATTTCATATATTATATAAATATAATGAAATAATGGCATGTTGTATATCTAAAACATACCAATGAATGCATTTAATATGATTGAAATTTATATATATAGGAAGAAATATATAAAATTAAAGAAAACCTTTTATGTTTCAATTATTTTCCAATACAAAAATGTATTTTATATACTATATATATACGGAAAAAATATATTTATGTTTTAATTATTTTTAAAAGAATGCATTATATCGCAATTATATGTGTTATATGTGTTATACATTTTTGAAGAGATGCATATTTATTTGCATTGAAGAATACATTTTATGTTTAAAGTTTTTTTTTTCTTCGGGATAGAAGGCATTTAATATATGAAGAATCACATTTACATGTTTTATATATTTTGAAGGAATGCAATGTATATAATTATTGCATTCAAGAATATATCTTATGTTTTAATTATTTTGAAAAGAACGCATTTTATATATTATTACATTTATATGTTTGATATATTTGGAAGAAATCTCTATTTATTTGCATTTTAGAATTTACATAGAAGTTTTATGTAAATGATTGTATTAAGGTGAATAAGGTTGTAAAGTGTTACGGAGAAAACTTCCTATGACTTGGGGTACCACAACAGATAGAGTAACCATAGAAATCAATCCCTTCCCAATATGCAAGAGAAATAAAACATCTAACACTAAAGGATCTCGAAACATACCTTATTCCGGATGGTTGATGTAGATCCCCGTCGAGCTTTCTCAATCCCGCTTGTGTTAACAATTTTCTCTCTCAACAATCAACAAACAAGACAAGCATTCTATATAAATTTTTTAGACCTACTCTAGCATATATAATCATTAATGTATACGAAATTAAAAGCATCCATGGATTCAATATTAATTTAAATGCACATCATTGGACAGGAAAAGATATTTCTATTAATATAATTAGAGATTACAAGAATAATAACCTCTATCGGCACGTCTGTGGACTCGAGAAATTGAGTCCTCCACCACCTCAATCATCCATATCTCGATAGAAATCTCACAAACAAAGGCAATCTTGGGAAAAACACAAAGTGCTCCAAGGGACAAAGGGATGCAAACTCAAGTATAATCAAGCTATGGCAACAATGGACTATAGTTTTCTTGCTCTTCAATTCCTCTCCTTTTAATGTATCCAAAGGGTTCCTTATATAGTGCTTCAATGGGGTAATGGAAGGTCAAATCCGAGCGATCTCAAGGCATATGGAAGTCCAAGAGACAAGTGACTCAGATCCACATCAAGGAAAACTCCAAAACTATTTGTCCTTTTGCACACATTTTGATGTACGTGGGTTTAAGGGTCATATCAGTGTATATACGTGAGAATGAGTTTAAAAGTCGCATATGGAAAATAACATGTGTTTTTAGGGATGATCTTGGAAACATCAAAGGTACAAAAATAGTCCATGGGGTCCAAAGAGTCTGCAGAGGGACAGGGAAGACCATAAATATGTGATCTACGATGTGTGGTAAAATCAACTATAATAGATGCCCCTTAATGTGTGAGGTCATAGGGGTGATATGATGGCCGGAATACATTATAAGTCCATCCTAGAAGTGGAGTGATGAAGAACCAGGTGGAAGAACCATGTAAGTTTTTCATCATATAAGCTAGCATTAGGATCTTAGGATCTTTTCACTGAGAGAATAACAAGCACAGCGATAAAACATAAGCACATCACAAGAGACAAGAGACACAAAGAGTTTTCCTCGGGGAAACCATAAAGGAGAAAACCCCGTAACTTCCTCAAAGATAGAATCAACACAAAATAGTAAAACCAGAAAACAACAAGATGCACTCCCGACAGCAGTAGTCTTCTTCTTGTCTAGTCCCAGTGTATTTCTTTCCTCACTTAGGCGCCACACTTGAGTGAGTGAGTGATGTGTTGCACAAGTGATAAATAGAGAGACTCTCACCTCTATTTATATTCTTTTGTTCACTTGAAGTGCACTCAATCATCTCAACCCAAATTAACAATTACTTACTAGAGCCTACATCTCAATGAGTGTATAATAACTCTAGTGCCCCGAAACTGTGGGGACTTTAACAATGAATTGACAAGACTTGTTTACCTTATTAATCCTCCCGATTGAAACATTGGGGCATGACAACATGACTCAAATACATAATAGAAATATCCTGGAATAAACATCGGGTTACAATATATAATATACATAGAAGAATACATTCCAAAGTTACAAATACATCAACACTCCCTCTTAACTAGGAAGGTATTCTTTCGACACAATTTTCAGCACTGGTCTTCTTCTCTGGATCATCTTTGTCTTCAAGTCATCTTCATCTTCAAGTCTTCTTCATTATTGGATCTGGATCATCTCTCGATCTGGATCATCATAGAACATCATCACTCGATCTGGATCATCATCACTGGACTGGATCTGTATCATCACTCGATCTGGATTTGGATTTGGATCATCTCTCGATCTGGATCATCACTGCTGGATCTGGATCATCACTCGATCTGGATCTCTCAGAGTCATCATAATTGGATCTGTATCATAGCTCGATCTGGATCATCTCTGGTCATCATCATGTGTGTACTATCTCGTCATAGGAAGTTCTACAGAGCCAGCCTTCTTTCATGCTAGTTGTAGTCCTAGCCCACAGGTAGGTCTTTTCCCAACACTTATATCTAACCTACTCGTTAGAAAGGCACGCCCAGCACTTACATCTGACCTACTCATCAGAAAGGCACGCCGAGTACTCACATCTAATCATGTAGTAAACTACAATCACATCAGAAAGGCCCCGTACTCACATCTATCATGGAAGGAACTGAATCCTCTCACCAAGATAGAATGGCCTGCCCTTACATCTGACATGGAAGGAACTTAATCCTCTCACCATGAAAGAATGGCCTGCACTTACATCGGCCATGGAAGGAACTTAATCCTCTCACCATGATGGAATGGCCCGCACTTACATCAGCCATGGAAGGAACTTAATCCTCTCACCATGACGGAATGGCATGCACTCATATTTGACCTGGAAGGAACCAAATCCTCCACCCTCACCAGAAAGGCCCCCAGTCCCAGACTGAGCTACCTGGTAACTGACCAGGTGCCTCCACGCTCCCGGAGAGTGGCAATTTCCCTTACATCTGTCCTACTCAACAGAATGGCCAACACTCACATCTGACATGGGAGGAACCTAATCCTTTAGCCATGACAGAATGGCTCAACCCTTACATCTGACCTGCTCGTCAGAATGGCTTAGGAACTCATCACTTTCCCTTAGAGGAAACCTCAATCTGGAGAACACCAAGTCTCTCTTTGAAGTACTCGAACTTCAGCCTAGCCAATGGCTTCGTCAATACATCAGCTATCTGTTCCTCTGTCGCAACATACTGGAGCTTCACTGCTCCTCTCTGCACCATATCCCTGATATAGTGATACTTGATCTCGATATGCTTCGACTTGTCATGGAACACTAGATTCTCTGACAACTTCACGCAACTCTGGATGTCACAATGTATACAAGTAGCATCCAACTGGAGATCAAATATATCAGACAGTAGCTTCCGCAGCCATACTACCTCACAACTAGCTGAACAAGCTGTGACATACTCTGCTTCAGCTGTACTCAGTGCCACACAAGATTGCTTCCTGCTAAACCAAGAGATCACACCTGATCCCATATTGACGCAACATCCTGAAGTACTCTTCCTATTGATGGCACTGCTTGCCCAATCTGAATCACCATAACCCTCTAGGTTAATCTTTTGATTCGCATCGTACTTGAGCCCATAATCAATTGTACCCTTCAGGTACCTCAGAATATGCTTTGCAGCAATCAAGTGAACACTTCTCAGATCTGTCAAGTACTGGCTCAAGGTGTTCATAGCAAAGCAAATGTGTGGTCTCGTGTTCGTTAGGTACATCAATGACCCAATCATCTGACAATACATCGTAGCATCAACCGACTCTGATGAAGCATCACTCAATAGCTTCAGGTTTGATGCCATAGGTGTGGTCATGCAGTCCATCATCCTGAACCTATTCAGGATCTCTACCACATACTTCCCTTGTCCACACCTCCATGCCTAGAAAATAGTGCATCGACATATAAAATGAGCATCACTGGTCTTCCGCCTTCAACCTTGAAGAAAAGGTTGGAATCCACTTTACTCTTAGTAAATATTAGAGTCATCAATAATCTATCCATCTTGTCATATCATGTTGAACCTCAGGATCTTCTGTAGTCACTCCCTCTGAAGCGAATCATCGTACTCCCTTTGTCTTCTGTACTCTATGCACTGAAACATTATGTACTGAAGTGACAAGTAGTATCCATCTAGGATCATTGGATACCAAGATCCTCTATTTTGAACTTTTTCAAAAGTTCTTCTCACATCCATCTGTGAGCTTGTCATCCTTTATCAACCTTGTAGCAAAGGTTACAATATTTGTCAAGCTCATCATGTATGTGTTATCCCATGGGTGTCTTCTGAACTCGTCCAAGGCCTTCTTTCATTTGCACACATGATTATGCATGTCATGTGACTTCACTTCCAGTGGCTGCAAATATCTCTTCTTAGTTTATGTCTTCTTTTCGTGAGAAGCCTCATGCTACGAACCTTGCTTTGTATCCCACAATGTTTCCATCTGCTGCATGATGGAACTACAAACTTATCTTCAAGTCTCGATACTGCATCCTAGACATCATTCTTCTTGAACTGGTCTTCCATGTCACTACACTCATCATATTATTCTTTGTCTTTCAACTATCATCCCTTGTTCTTCGGAACAAGTCTTCATTATTCTTTGCTTGTAGGTGATTTTATATGCGATATTTCCTACAAGTCAAATGCAGTTGTATGGTTAGAAAATTTCATAAGGAATATTCATACTGGCAAATACTTATGCATAAATATATGATCATGCAACTACTTTATCCAATACAACATTCATCCATATCTCACTGAAACTTTCTAGATGCCTTCCATCTCTACCAGGACAACATTGAGATTGTGCACTAATCCAATATGTCAGTAAAGAGGTTTCATTCTAGATAAGTAGCAATGGAGATTTGTATAGCACCATGAGCTACTTACCCATCACATGCATATTAGTAGTATACTGTCATTAATGCAAACATCCTATCATGCATAATACATCAACTGAATATAAACAAATGCATAACAAAACAATATCATGAAATGACACTTGAATACTTATCTTTATTTGTTTCATGGGTAGACTCCTTCTTGAGCCTTCAGCTTCATCGTCTTCTTCATTCATGATAGCATCGTTTCTTATCCAAATGCTAGGGTGGATAAGAAGTTCTTCAAGAGTTGAGATCTTCATATTCCTCATCGCTTGAGGGATCTTCTTTGGATGGTGAGAGCTTGATCTTCAATTGCTCCCATATTCTCTTCTCTTCTTATGAGTTGAGCTTCTTCTTCTTGTTGGAGTCTACTAAAAGTAATCACTTCCTTCTGGCACACATTCCTCACATGAATGAATCCCATGATATTGGGAGTCCATTCAAGGTGGCCATCACCACTTCTGCATTCTTCACTTCTTCTTTTACTGCTTCAAGTTGTTCTTGATTTGAGAGACTCCTATGACTGCATGGTCTCTGCATTCTGGATCTTCACATTCTTCAACTGGTTTCTTAAGGTCATATTCTGATTTCTGTTCTTCCCTTCAAATAGCTTGGTCAAGGAATCAAACATATTTGGCGTTTTTAAGGAAGACACTTGTGGTACAAGTTGATCCATGACTGAATCAAACATGATCTTCTTGGCCTTGACCATGTTCTTCTTGTCTAAGGCTTCTAGCCTCATCTCCCTCTGGAACGGGAACCTTTCTACTCATGTAGGTGTCCAATTCATTTTATTTAGAGTGATAATATACTTCCATGCTTGGAATTTGTCAACTTAAACAATCTTATCATCAAGCTGATGTGATAGATCACTTTGAAATGAGAACCTCAAATGAAAATAGCAAATGATTAGATCTTACCGATTTGAGGTGACCGTCTTGGTTCTGTAGTTAGCTGATCTAGGGTTTGTCACAGAAACCCTAATTTTCAAAACTTGGAATATTCTAGATATGAATGGATATACAGATAGATATCTTCAAATGGAGCTGTCCAATGTACTCCTTTTCTGAAAACAGTGGAGGGAAGCTCCCGGAACAGGAAGCCCTAATTTTCCAATTTCTTTTGCAGAAATGCCTGTTACTGTTTCTGTGATATCTCCGAAACTACTGATGATATGTGTCTGAAATTTCGTACTACAGTAACCTCACCTGTCCCAGATCTGACACCATAGGTTTAATCAGAATTGGTTTCACCATTTTGGATTTCTGATCCTTTTTCCAAGGTGACCTGTTACAGGACTGTTCAGAACAGCGAAGTTGTACGGAATGCCACGTGTCTCTAATTCATATTTTGAGTTCAATATTCACACCAATGAAAGTGCAATCTGTTTCCTTTCTGTAAAATCTTCAGGAATTCCATTTGGACCTCTGTAGCCCAAGATATTGCAATTCTCCCCAGGTGTCCTGTTTACGGATGATTTCTCAAAGAGGCTGGAACCCTAACTTTGAGAGATCATATCTCCTGGAATATAGCGAATCTGAGGATGAATTTTGGACATAGTGTTCTTAAGGATTTTATCTTCGGCCCCTATAGTTTTCAGCATTTGATACTTTGGAAAACTTGGAATAGAGCGACTGTACCAAAACTTATCATTTTTAGTATTTAGGGTTTTTCAAGCTCGGGGTCAAACTAGGGTTTGACTTTCCCAGAGTTTCACCCAACCAAATTTCTTGATCTAGGTCTCTAAACTTCGGTTTTGATGAGGAGAAAAATACTATGCTGGTCTCATTCAAAAATTCCTCTTCTGTCGAAAGCCCTAATTTCTGCATCGAAAACTGAAAATGCTCGGAATCGAATTGCGCTTCGATAGAAAGATGCACCCTTCAATGGAGATTCATCCTAGCATACTTTTGCTGATAGATTGTGGAGAGAGACCCAAAAAGTAAGAATCCCTAGCGTATGTAGCTGCACAATGTCTTCTTCTCAAGTTAGCTCTGATACCATGTTAGTTTTTCATCATATAAGCTAGCATTATGATCTTAGGATCTTTTCACTGAGAGAATAACAAGCACAGCAATAAAACATAAGCACATCACAAGAGACAAGAGACACAAAGAGTTTTCCTCGGGGAAACCATAAAGGAGAAAACCCTGCAACTTCCTCAAAGATAGAATCAGCACAAAATGGTAAAACCAGAAAACAGCAAGATGCACTCCTGACAGCAGTAGTCTTCTTCTTGTCTAGTCCCAGTGTATTTCCTTCCTCACTTAGGAGCCACACTTGAGTGAGTGAGTGATGTGTTGCACAAGTGATAAATAGAGAGACTCTCACTCTCTATTTATATTCTTCCATTCACTTGAAGTGCACTCAATCATGTTGGTCCAACTTAACAATTAATTACTAGAGCCTACATCTCAATGAGTGTATAATAACTCTAGTGCCCCAAAACTATGGGGACTTTAACAATGACTTGAAAAGACTTGTTTACCTTATTAATCCTCCCGATCGGAACATTAGAGCATGACAACATGACTCAAATACATAATATGTCACGTCCCCGTCCCTCAACCGGCGAAGAGGACGCGACCAATCACAACAACACAGCCGGGCAAGATGCCCAATGAACATAAACAGAAAACAAATGCTGGAATTAAGCATACACAGATGCATTTTCTTCAATCATACAGCAGAAGCACACATACTCATAAACCAGCATTCAACAATCTCTTTACAGTTCATTTAACATCAATATAGATTACAGAAATGCAGTAGACAGCAGCACTTATCTTTTGATGGAGAATTCACCCGCAACCAGCTACGTCGCTGCAACGTTCCACCCAACCATAGGCCAGCGTGCTCATCAATCTCTCAGCAGCGCTGCCACCCTCAAGCTGGGCATGATTCCTTCAGGATAAGGGTCAATTGCAGGCTTGCACATAGCCAAGGGGACACAAAACAGCCAAACCAACACTGCTGGGTTTCACAGGCTTTCAACAGACAAGCCAAGCCAGCACAGTCCATGGTTCAACCACTGCATACCAGCAGCCATATCAACCCTTCACAGCTCTGTGAAGAAGGAAAAACAACCAGGGACAGCCCCAGACAATGGATGACCACAGCTCAAGTCCCATGGACAACACGGAGTTGGTTTTGGCCCTAACGTGGCCAAAACAACTCAACCACAACATCCCAGACCAGGGAAACAACAACAATAGCCCAATTTTAAAGTAAAAACAATGGCAACTATGCACATTCCCAAAACACAGAAACTCAGCCCATGAATTGGAAATCAACGGTGACCCAAAACGAATTTGAGCACCCCAGCCCACAAAACGTGGGTGAAATCAACAGCAACCCAAAACGTGGGTGAAAACCACGGCCAGCAAAACGTGGGGAAACAACAGCCCCAACAAAACAGTGAGCACGGCTCTCACAATAGGGAAAACGACCCAAACAGGCTGTGCATGAGGAAAACTTGCACCCAACAGCCAAATGCACGGGAAATACATACCCGATTTCTCTTTGTGAGGATGAACAGACCTCTGCGTGAGAGAAAACAACTCCGATTTTTCCTGTGGATGAACAAAACAACAGCAAGGATGCGAATTTACAGTGCGTGGGTGCTCAGCAACTCGTGGAACCAAGGAAATGTCTGCCTGAGACCAAAACCGCCCAATTCCTGTGCGTGAAGAGCCAACAGACCCAAAATCGTGGTGAGTGAGTGAACAGGCTGTGGAGAGAACGCACCATGGGCACCATGAACAGGCGCATGAGGAGAACAGAATAGGAAGGGCAAGCAAGGGGGCGTCGGTGGAGTGTGGATGTGGGCAAAGGACTGAGAGTCCTGCCACCCCACTCCCAAAGGCAATAAATGCCCATCCACCAGCAGCCATAACTGCCCAACCACCCAACAGATCATTAAAGAGGTTGACAAGGTCGGGTGAGACAAGAAGGGTGACAAATAACAAAGGTAATAAAACATGGGTTTTTCCCCCATTACCAAGGTTTGACATCCCCACCCCTTATCCTTTGGAACCATGCCCTTTTCATTCAACGTTGCACTTCCGTAGCTGGTTGTGGTTTATTTTAATTGATGTGTGGGTTTACATGATGTCGAATTATAGTGTGCCTTATAGCACGAGATGCCACCGGCAATTATCCCCATTGCCGAAACATACACAACAAAATCGATGGTGGGGCTTTTGCCTTGAGCTCCTCACCACGATTAATTACAATATATACATCATGCAAACGGGGTCAAAACCGGGGACGTGACATAATATAAATATCCTGGAATAAAAATCGGGTTACAATATATAAGATACATAGAAGAATACATTCCGAAGTTACAAATACATCAACAAACCAACCATCCAACAATACAGTACAAATATCCTTTCATATGACTGCAAGTACGTATAGCAGTCCTGGATATGTAAGAGTACAATGGCCATGAATAGGCATGATACAAAATATGACATGTGTGGTCATTTCCATGTACAATATAGATAGATCAGAATATCCATGATGAAGATATACTAAGGATTACGATCTCCATGAAAGCTGAAGATATACAAAGGATCAAGATCTCCATAATGGCTGAAGATATCTGACATACACTGGAATCAAGTCATGAGAGCTGAAGTCTCATGAACACTGGAACAATCAAGGAGGTAGAATATATGGAATGCTACCAATCTGGAAATTCTTCTACATAATCCGCTACGAGTACATGTCCTACTATGCGAATAGAGGTGTCAAGGTCGAACATAGTAGTCCATCGTCTGATTATCGGTCATTGATGTATATCGTTAATAGACGCGAGATAACCCACCAATAATGAAAATGGGAATCAAGGTACTAGAGTGCAATCTAATAAGTGTGAATAAATGTGTTGAGGCTAAAAAATTAAAAGAATCCATCGATCAGGGGACATTGATGTATTCCCAAAACTGTCGATAGTGAGAGAACCTGCCACTAATGACTGCAAGTCTCAAGGAACTCAAAATGACTCTAGACTCCTATCCCAGAATAAATGATATGAATTTGATGGGATGAAATTCACTGGAAGGAGGGAATTAAGACATCCCCCATCATCCAACATGAGGTACTCAACAAAGCTATATTATGTGGAAGGACTCGATCATAATGTGCATGAGCCATTACCCATACCGGGAATGGCCGACATGCAAAGTCAAGAAAACTGAGGAATGGCCAACTCAGGATTCAAATTCCTTCAAACAAGAGAATAAAGGCGAATGGTGATTGAATGTAGGAAGCATAGACTCGATATACAAAACTGGGACATCTATGCGACATAGGAGGCATCGACAGAGGCTCCATAGGGACTGGAAGCTTAACCAGTCGGTGGAGATAAACTAAGAGAAACGAGTACAGCTCCTAAAGTAAAACTATTAACCCAACCAACATATGTGATATACAGTTCCCTATTCGAAGGCGACACGACTCGACTGCTGCCAAAGATAACATATTTTCCTGTCCATATTTTTGGTTTTGTTTATTTCTTTTGGATTTTTTCAAATATTTTGAAAAGCTTGAAAAAGAATAAAAGTGATTTATAGTTACAAACTAGGAGGAGATGAGTTTCAATGGGAAAACAAGCTAGTTTCAAGTAGTGGAACATACCTATGCTCAATGTAAGGAAACATGTGTAGGATAACAACACTCAAGGGAAAGTCTCCTCCCAGAAAAAATGGGGAATCAAGCTGCAAAAGATATATAAGATGGCTATTCTTGGCTAGACATGAGACAAGATCGGGTTATATGGCTGATAATCATAGTCAAGGAAGCTGACATAAGGCTCAATAAGGCAATAAAAACTCATGATAATGTAATTACAGCTTGACATAAGGGAGTCCTGGGGAAAAGGCTAGCGAAAAGATCAAGAGGAGTATGAGGCTCTTGCCCAAAGTCATGGCGATACTATACAAAGAACTCCCACACCCTAAAGGAAAAATGTCGGTATGGGAACCAAATGCAAAACAGGAGCTAACTAAAGGACCCATGTATGGTCAAGCTCTACCATTCACATAATGTCACTTATAAAAGCAACAAGGAGGTTCCATGACAAGATAGAATGGGTTCGTACCTAGGGTTATAATGAAATGGTCATAAGGTCATGCAAAATGTAAATGGATGTGAAACCTAACCTATATGCCAATTTATACATAATATCTAAAATCGGCACGAATGAGTTAAAACCACAGTTAAACCGTGCTCAAAATGGACTCCTACATCATCAAATTAGTCCAAAGCGGTCCAAAATGGTCAGAAACGGTCAAAACTATAGAAAGTGGGTAAAAAATTTCTATAAATAGTAAAATATTTAAAAAATACATATCATTTGAAAGTTTTACCCATTTGATCTCAAAACTTCCAACACAAATTTCGGGAGCATCATTTGGCAAAATTCGACACCGTTTGATCTAGGTAACTGCTCATGTCCTCCTCTTCCTATTTCATGATTTTTTTTAAAGTTTTCACGGTCCATTTAACTTTCTAGGACATCCTAAATTGTGCGTTTCGACCCACGTGAGTGTTGGGGTTTGAAGAGGTTGTACAAGGTGACTTAATGGCCCAACAAGCATTGAGTGCATGTGGTTTGTTTAAGTTTTGGTGTCTTGGCAGCCTAAAGGCAAAACCAAGACTCTTGCAGATGCTAGTGGATTACTAGGATCTAGACTTTGAGTCTTTTCATATTGACGGGATGTCACTCAGTACAGAAATTGAGGACATATACTTTATCACTGGATTATCCCAACGAGGAGAGGTGGTAAATCTCCAGTCTTGCATGCCAGGAGGTGGATTGAGTATCGATGAGTACATTGCAGTGTACTAATTTTTGGACATAGAAAAGGTTGGGATTCAAATCCTGACAAACTCAATCTAGGTGCTGGGACTGACGGCCATACTATTGGCACTCGGCAGGATAGCAGGCTTAGCTTCACTCCATGAGGCCTCTTCACCACTGATGTTCTATGTGGTGGAGTGTATCGCCACTGATGTTCTATGTGGTGGAGTGTATGAAACCCATAGTGTATGACTGGAGCACTATGTTGTTGAGCAACATGAAGCAGCAGCTCAGTGACTATAAAATGTGCAGGGTGAGAAACTTTGGTTTTGGCAGCATACTGAGCACATTCTTCTTTGGGCATGTACCGGGGCTAAGCCCTAGAGTGGACATTCCTCCAAATGGAGTTCGAGAATCGGCCGAACGAAGGTGGGCAAATGTTATGCGCATATTGGGCGGAGGTAGGGTGGTTAACCCTTACCCAATGGACTTCTTTCCATGGTGGCGGAGGTAGATCATAGCCATCAATGACTACCCCTATGCAGGGATATATTTTCATGGATATTTGGACATGCCCCTACCACCAAGAGCAGCATATGGAAACATAGGTAACGAATCCCAAACCCACTTTAAGTTTTTTGAATTATTAATTTTTTTGTGTGGTTTTTGGTATATTGACTCAAAAGACATGTTTTGGTGTGATGACAGATAGTGACAATCTGTCATGTGTATGCAGATGTTGGACCATGACGACCGGATGGTTTCCTTCATCATAGATGGAGGGGAAGAGGAGACGATATCATGGGTGTGGATGCGAAGTGGACGCTCCAAAGCATTCACACAAACTTCATACGCTTGACACATAGGGTACTCATGGTGCAAGTCGAGGACTTACCTGAGGCCATGCAACGCTAGGTGGTTGGTGTACCATGGGCATGGGTTTGATTATTTTGATGGCTAGCTAGATCCATGGTGTGTTACCATGATCAGAACCCCCCTCCTCCTCCGCAGGCTTAGAGACCTGAGAGTACTTCTTTTTGTACGACCGTGTATTATATTTTGGTGGCTCGAAAGCCCCAATTTTGTATTATTACACTTATGTATTATGATGTCACATTTTTTATGTTAATGAAATTTTTTTATGATGATCAATTTTATTTATTTACATGTGTGCAAAAATGTATGTTTGTGATTCGCTTATGGTCTATGAAACAAATGCCAATCTAGCACATGGTTAGCATATGAGTCAGCAACTTGATTACAAATTCTTGAAACATGAATGTATGTTATATTTTCAAATTGTCATTCTATCAATCTCACACGTAAGAATCTTCATAATAAAACTGGATCCCTAATATTATATCAGCCATTAAGATGTGAAACCAATAACTATGAATCAAGATGTACCTCAAGAGAGAGAACATCATGTGAAATGGCATCACATAATTACTCAATAACGACACTTTATTCAGAAACATTGTTCGAAGAAGGCCGTAAACATATTCCTCTTGAAGACAATACTTGACCCGTACGAGTATAAATCACCCAAGCAGCCAAAACTAAGTTTTGAGTGAGGCGGCTAGCACCATCGGCAAATCCTATGTAAACAGAAGACTCCATCAACATCTTCCATAAGAAACGGAAGCTAATAAACAAACCCAATCACCATAAGAAAACATAACTATGCAATTCAAAGACTATACAATAATATACAACAATCAACCCTGGCTGAAGATCATGCAAAGTATTTTTTAAGATAGAGCCCATTTCTAGGCTTCACTAAAGGCTGTCCCTTCATAATCCTCTAGCCCATAGGCGCCCTTATCTAACACACATTTGACCACGTAAGGATCATGCCACATGGGATTAAACTTCCCTTCCCCCAAGGGTTCTTTATCTTGATCCCACAAAAGGACCAAATCACCTTCACTAAACCTCCTCGGATGAACAAACTTATCATATTGGACCTTAATGCAACGCTTATTTACTTCTAGAGCCATTAAGGAATCTCGACGCTGCTCATCAAGCTGCTCTAGCTGGACCAAACGTTCCTCCAATGAGGAAGAGTCTGGTAAAATCTCTATAGCTAACTTCAACGAAGGGATTTCACATTCAACTAGTAAGACAGACTCCACCCCATGCATAAGCTGATATGGTGAGAAACTGGTGGCATTCTTAACCACGGTTCTATAGGCCCACAAAGCAGGATATAACATGATATTCCAATTCATCTTGCTTTGTGTGATGGTTTGTTGGAGAATGGACTTAAGTGATTTATTCACTGCTTGAACCTCAGTACATTTGCCGGAGGGTAATAAGAAGTTGAATGCTCATGCTTATACCCTAACTTTGAAGCCAACTCTTCCATCATTTTATTCTGAAAGTGCCTACCATGGTCAGTGACAAGATCTTTCGGAATGCCGAATCGAGTAATAATTTGTTTGAAAATGAAATGCGTGGATGTCTCACCATCGAATTTAATCGTGGGCATAGCCTCTACCCATTTCGTGAAATAATTAACAGCCACTGTAATGTGATCATTCCCCCCAGCCGAAGCTGGGTTGCAATCCATAAAGTGAATCCCCCACTTGGTGAAGGGACCAACGGTGATAATAGGATGTAATGGGGCTGGATGTGAGCGCATATTGTGTGCAAACACCTGGCAAGGGTGGCACTTCTTGACCACATTAACACAATCTTTGAAGATCGATGGACAAAAATATCCTACTCTTAATATTTTTTGGGCTGTAGAAAGCCCAAATAAATGACCACCACACGCCCCTTCATGGCAATCATTCAACACAACCTCAGCCTCATCAAGCATTAAACAATGACGCAAAATGGAATATACCCCACGATGGTACAAAGTGTTATCCACTATAAGATAGTTCTTAGCTACATGACGTAATCGTCGTTGCTCATCCCGTGAAAGGTGAGTAGGGACCTTCAACGTTTACAAACATACAAAGATATCCCTGTACCATGGGTCCAAAGTTGAGATAAGGAAAATATGCTCATCGATAAACGTATCCTCATAAACCTCATCCTCCTCCAAACTTGGAAAATCAGATATGAGCTCCGTAAATATCAACGATTTCTTCGATTTCACCGAAATGAATTCGAGATCGAACTCTTGAAAAATAACAATCCATTTATTGTATTTCCCCCCAATCATCCTTATATTGAGGACGAACTGAAATGGATTGATATGAGCTACAACCAAGGTTTGATGAAGGAGAATGTAATGTTTCAATCTCTGAACCGCATGAACGGTGGCCAAGGAAAGTTTCTCAACATGGGAATAACGGATATCCGCATCAATAAGGTTTCAACTCAAATAATATATGACATGATCGTGGAGCTCCTCATCCTCCTGAACCAAAACCATACCAATTACCATCTCCATGGACATAGCCACATAAATAAAAAATTCACAGCTATAGTCAGGTGGACTAAGCACGAGAGCCGATGCTAAGGATTTATTAAGAGCATCAAAGGACTCCTGGGCTCACTCATCCCAGCAAAAAGGAGTGTCCTTATTTAAAAGATGCATGAAGCCTTTAGTCAAGTTGGAAAAATTAACTACGAATCTCTACAAGAAATCTTCCATGCCTTGCAAACACTGAAGATTTCTAATATTATGTGGGGGAGACAATTGAAGTATTGCCTCAACCTTTAAGGGATTGACTCTTATACCCTCCCTCGATATGATGAACCCTAGCAAGCGACCAATAGTCACACAAAATATGCACTTATGAGGATTTAAATGAACCTGATAATGACAACATATTTTGAATACTAACCTCAAATGGTATGGATGATGCACTCTCAAACAAGAATGAGCAGCAAGGTCATCCAAATACACTTTGATAATCATTTTGAGATCATGAAAAATTAAGGTCATAGCCCACTGAAATGTAGCTCCAGCATTTTTAAGGCTGAAGGGCGTCTTTTGATATGCAAAAGTGCCCCAAGGACAAATAAATGTAGGCTTATGTTGATCCTCAAGTTTGATATGAATCTTATTATATTCGGAAAAACCATCCATGAAGGATAATACCTCACTTCCCGTGCACTCATCCAAAATCTGATCAATAAATGGTGTGGGAAAATTATCCTTGGGACAAGCATGATTTAAATCATGGAAATTAGTGCATATGAGGATCGCTCCCTGCTTCTTATCAACCAGAACAAGATTTGAAACCCACTTCGTCAAGGGAACAGGATAGATAAAACCAGCTTTTAACAGNCAGTGGCAGGTGCCTTTATAGGATTCACTGCATGCAAACGTTGTCGAACCAACTTTGGATATGGATAGGTATTAATATCATGTTTGATAATACAAGGGCCAATACTTGGAATTTCCTTGTATGACCAAGCAAAGATGTCACAAAACTCTTTAAATAGCTCGGTATAATCCTTGATCTCATCAGGGAAACAACTCACCCCAATGTAGACGTTCTCAACTTTTCCAGGATCGCGAGAAATATTGATAGGAATAGTAGGTGATAAATTCGCCATGTTCCCATCGACTGTCTGACTAGGAGAGCTCAATGGAACCACGAGACTACCAATATTCTCGCTAAGAATATCCCTAAAGTCATCACGCTCCATACGGTCGAGCTTAGGAAGAAAATATGATCAATGATGTAATTCTTTCGAAGGTGGCTCAACACCATACATGGACTCAATAATGGCTTCATCCAATGGAAAAACATCATCGAGGAAATGATGTGCATGAGAGGACTCAACTGCCCATGCATATAGCACATACGGGTCCTCCTCCTCCATCCGTGAAGAAAAAGGACTAGGCTCTACAACTTGATCAAGTTTTTCTTGATATGATACCATCGTTGTAGGCAATGACACATCTATTTCGATAGGTCCAATCGAAGGACTTGGTGAAGGAATAATCCAAGTATATTCCATATGGGTAGTGCAAAAAGACACCGAATTCAATAAGGACGAAGCCCCACCAAAACTGGTTCCGATCATAAGAATGGGCGCAGGACAGCTAAAGGTTCCCATAAGAGATGGATACATACCCACACCCACACTCCCAGTTGCCAGCTGAGAATGATCAATAATTGGGATAGAATCTCTCGATGATGCATTAACACTTGAATTACGGAATGATGTCTAATCAATCATAGTGATATTCCCATTAAATGGAAAGCATACCACTCGAAAGAGAGAAGAGGCTATAGCTTGCATACTATACATCCAATTCTAGCCCAGCAAAAGATTGTAGTCAAGGGGTGCATCAACCACCTCGACCTTGATCATGAAAATCTTCCCTCCTAATTAGACCTTAAGAGAAGGAAGAATCCCGTGTGGCTGAAAATATCTAGCATCAAAATATGTCAACAAAATAGTAGATTGAGACAACTTGGGAGAACCCAGACCCTTCCAACATGACAAAGACATCACGAAAGCAACAACGCCTTCATCAATAATAGTGCATTTGATGGTCATATTAAGACACTCTACATGAATCAAAAGAGACACATAGTAAGGAAAGCAAGGTTGTATTCCCATGGTTTCAAATTTGATAACAGAAGAAGAGTTATCATAATCAACCCCAAGAGCAGAAACCAAGGCTCTCCTCTGCAGAGGATAAGTTTGAAGTACTTCAAGTCTGAAAATTGCACAAGGAGTTTGGCCCAAATCCTCGACAACGGAATATTTCTGGGTGGCTCGGGAATTAGGATTATGCCCTGAACACTTTAGGAATCCCTTAGGAATGGGAGGTGCAACTTTAGGTTTATATGTAGGTTTTTCTATATGCAAAGGGATCTTAGGTGGAGCAAGTTCCTTTCCAAGGCCCGGTTGTGATGAACCATAATATTTCGCATGAGTTACAACCTTAGTAGCGCACACCATGTTAACGCAACCATGACCACTATTGGCTTCCAGTGGATTTTGATCTCCACCTGATGCGCAATAAGGATCAATGGTCCTCGAGTTCATATTTTTATTGTTGGGTAAAGGATTAGTTAGCACGGCTGGGCCCTGTGTTATGAACCTTGAGGCATCTTCCATATGAGGGCACAAGTGAGTGAGGTGGTCCTCCTTACATAAATTGCAAGGAAAGATTACCTTACGTTTAGACTGTTTGTCCCCCCCAGCATTACGAGCGTTATTGTCATTATAATTAGCATTTTAATTCTTGTTCACACCCTTATGATTATTTTTCCCTTTTTTTCTATTCCTCACAAACTGCTAGTTGCCCTTCTGGTCCAATGATTGCATGGAAAGTACACTCATCGTTTGGGTAGGTTGAGACGAATCCGTGGCTTGTCTCGATGGGGATTGATTAATTGGCAATTGGCTCACTTATTTCACAACCAAATCTATAGTTTTGGCACTTGTACAACCCATAATTCCATCGGCATATGGTCCAGGATTGATCTTGGGATCAGAACTAGATCGCAGAGCATTAGGTATAATCTCATATAAAATTCTGGATTGAGCGTAGATCAAATCCAACTCTTGTGCCCTAAATATTTCTTGTTCCTTGTTTTGGACTATGGATGTAGAAACATCCTTCCCCAGTATGGTCGCCAGTTTTGTTACGGAGAAAACTTCCTATGGCTTGGGGTACCACAACAGACAGAGTAACCACATAAATCAATCCCTTCCCAATATGCAAGAGAAATAAAACATCTAAGACTAAAGGATATTGAAACATACCTTATTTCAGATGGTTGATGTAGATCCCCATTGAGCTTTCCCAATCCCACTTGTGTTAACAATTTTCTCTCTCAACAATCATCAAACAAGACAAGAATGCTATAGAATTGTGTTAGACCTACTCTAGCATATATAATCAATAATGTATAAGAAATTAAAAGCATCCATGGATTCAATATTCATTTAAATGCACATGTGTTCGATAGGAAAATATATTTCTATTAATATAAATCAGAGATTACAAGAATGACAACCTCTATTGGCACTTCTGCGAACCGGAGAAACTGAATCCTCCACTGGGCCTCCACCACCTCAATCCTCCATCTCTCGATAGCAAGCTCACAAACAAAGGAAATATTGGGAAGAACAAAAAGTGCTCCAAGGGACAAAGGGATGCTGACTCAAGTATAATCAAGCTATGACAACAATGGACTATAGTTTTCTTGCTCTTCAATTCCTCTCCTTTCAATGTATCCAAAGGGTTCCTTATATAGTGCTTCAATGGGGTAATGGAAGGTCAAATCCGAGTGATCTCAAGGCATATGGATGGCCAAGAGACAAGTGACTCGGATCCACATCAAGGAAAACTCCAAAACTATTTGGCCTTTTGCACACATCCCGATGTACGCAGGTTTAAGGGTCATATCTGCGTATATATGCGAGAATGGGTTTAAAAGTCATGTATGGAAACTAACATGTGTTTTTAGGGATGATCTTGGAAACATCAACGGTAAAAAAATAGTCCATGGGGTCCAAAGAGTCTGTAGAGGGATAGGGAAGGCCATAAATATGTGGTCTACCATGTGTGGTAAAATTAGTTGTAACAGAAAGTTTGGGTAAGTGTATACTTTTATTCTGTAGAGATGTTTTATTTCATAACTTAAAGTGAGATAATTAGACTCTATGGGTCAATCAAGATCGAAAAGGGTTAAGTACAAATTGAATCTTGGTGCATTATAATATAGGTTGTATATAAACTTTAAAATAAAGTTATCTAAAAGAGGGAAAAATTCCATTTTTAGGGCTTAGTTGTAGAGAGAAGAATGTTGAACAACAAGAATTTTGAGAGTTTGTTAAAAGACAGAAAGATGATAAATTTTAACAGGACAACACACCAACGAATATTTTTGCTGATACATCAATAGACTGTCAAGAAGATAAAACCAAACTCATAATTTGGAAAACGAGATATCAATGTGACTGACATGATAAACTAAACACAAGGACACATATTTTGCATCATGATGATGTTATTAACAAAAACGAGAAACTACAAAATTGACTTGACCATGATATGATAACGTGGGAAAAAGTAACTTGGGAAATCTACCGAAAGGGTCAAATGAATTATGGAGACAATCGACATGATGAGTTGAATGAAATAATGTTAATCAATTGACATGTGGAAGCTTGAATGAAAATACGACTAGTATTAGATATGAGATTAGGTGATACTATAATGACAATAATAGAACTTGGTTGGATGAAACATAAAATCAATCATGGTAGGATATCTAACACTTATGGCCATGATCATTTGATGAAAATATAATAGAATGGAATAAAGACTTGAACATGAAAAAAAAGTGAAACTAACATTGAAAATATATTTATATAACTTTGGAACGAAGTTTCCTGAATATGGGGAGTATGTGATACCCCATTTAGGGCTAGACAAAATAACTGAATGAAATCATCATGTATAAATAAATGTGACAAGTCGATACTAAGGTATAATTGCTAGTATCTATGTCATGTAAACTAGAATTGTGTGATTCCTATATGAGGATCTAATATCAATGATAAATATAGTCCCAATACTGCAACTTGGGAGGACACATTGGAAATACGTAGACGTTATCCATGCATATTCTAGAACTACAGGACGAAGTTTCCAGAAGTGTGGGTGTATGTAACATCATGTTTTTACCCTAACTCTTGAGATTAGAATAAATTATTATTTGAGGGAATTCTATGAAGAGTGGCCCAACTATTTAATTATTTGAAATCTAAAAATGTTGTAAGGACGTATTTATTAGGGAATCCAGTTTCGGATGACCTGGACATGTGTGAAGCAATGAATTATTGATGAGATATGACCTAAGAATGATTATCTGACATATTGATGAGTAAATTATGACTATGATAATGATGTCGACATTTGGTAAATTGTGAATGCACTAATATTATGATTGTGAAATGAAGAATCATGTGAAGTATAAGCAAGGATTAGAAGTTGTATAATGTTTTATTGAAAAACGTTATGTAGCATGTACTCTGATGGTCTATTGCGTGTAACAGGAAAGGTAGGTACATGAGTCACAAGAAAGCATCAATTTGTAAAGAATCCAGTTGAGTCAATGACTATGGAAGGTGATATAAATCTTGTTTATGATATGATTAAATTGTGATATGTTTGAGGCACATGAGGTATGGTGTGCATGGACTCTGAATGAGTCGAGAACCTTTGACAGGTAATTTCAATTTGATATTCACATTCTGTTTGAAATCTTGTTTATAATATTTGATGCACATGATGTTTTATGTGCAGATGATGGAATTGCAATCGAAAATCGATCCACATCAGGTGACAGGGATGAAAAATTATACCTGTAAGAATAGAAAATTCGACGGTGTGATGAAATTTGAATAGAGTGAGGAAAAATCTAGTTCATTAGATGCATGTGTCATGAGGGTAGGCCACGATTCAGTAACTCATGAATATTATACTGCGGGACGTGCAATAAGGATACAACCTTATTCCCCAGGAAGCTCTTGGTTCTTCACAAGGTAGGAGAACTGAGGTAACATTGGCTCAGTCGTCATAACCAACTTTCCAACTATGGGAATTATCATAAGGGAATGTTGGGAGCATATCACCTTGATAATTATGGTTGTGACGAGAATACGACAGTAATAAACATCTATTTTAATTAAGGGAAATAATAAATTGATCATAAAAGAAATTTAAGTAAATAATAAATAAATTAAATTAAAAATGATAAATGATAAATAAATAATAAATAAACAACTAAATAAATAAATTGAAATAAAGATAAATTAAGAAATAAGTTAACAAAGAAGCTTAAGGAACTTGAACTAAAGTGAAATCCTAACTAATCAGAAAAGAATCAGAGAACTAAATATAACTAAAAAGTGGGTGGGTAAATAAAATTAGTTAACTAATTAATTAAGGTAAACTAAAGAGTTAACTGAAAGTGGTGCATGGGATGCATGGGAATTAATGAAATGGTTAATAAAAGGTAAAGGAAGAACGAGGGAATTTTACCTTCTTGTTCTTTGGTCCTACCATATTTTTGAGCCTGAACCAATTTGGTGGCTCTGAGACAATTGTGGAAGAGTGTAGTTCAATACGACGTGAGTGAGGTTGGGAGAATCCTAGAGATAGAATGTCATCCTACTTACATTTATAGCAATTTATTGTTATCTCCATTGACCTCAGGGGTCCCAAGGGAAGGAGATTACCCATCAGAGTATGGTAGGGAGGAAATAGGTGGATCCAACATGATTGGTAATATGACGTGAACAACTGCACTTGAGTGACGAAAAAACAACCTTTGATCTCATCCTCAAATGGAAATGACTAGGGATATAAACATGTATTCTATTATTGTTAAAATTATTTTTATTACGTAAATTAGAATTATTAAAACTAGGTGTACCATCGAGGCATATCTTAAGGTTTTTATGCATGTGCAATGATGAAATTTAAATTAGTGTTTTATGGGATATTAGAAGATCAAATTAAAAGAACCATCAATATATGTTTAAATTTTCTTAAATTTGATCTATTTACAAGAAAATATGCATGGCCTTAGCTGTATTCGTCAGACCCCTTGGAGGGCCATTACATAAAGTTGACCCACATTTCCTTCTTCTTCTTCTCTCAACACTTCTCATCATTAAGTAAGCATTTGTTTATCCTTTTCTCATATTTCATCTTAGTTAATTTTATCATGATCATGTTTCACACTTTGACGTTTTTTATTTCCCATACTAATTGGTTAATAACAAAATGAAATTTACAATTTCCTCAAAATATATATCCCTATGCGGCAAATCTTAAAACTATGTACAACTTTAAACAATTAATAGGTTTGTATTAATAAAATGACTTGTTTGTTTTTTTATGTTTTATAGACTTGATGTTAGTTGGTGGGTATATTAAATGCTGATTTGGCATAGGGGAAGTTCCTGTGTTATTTTTTGTTAGATTTTTATCATTCAAGATAGCATTATGATCTTAGGATCTTTAACTAAGAGAATAACATGCACAGCAATAAAACACAAGAGACAAGAGACACAAAGATTTTTCCTCAGGGAAACCATAAAGGAGAAAACCCCGCAACTTCCTCAGAGATAGAATGAGCACCAATGGCAACAGTAAAACCTAAAAACATAAAAATGATCTCCACAGCTTCTATCTCTCTCTCTCACTCATGCACCCCAATGAGTGAGTGTGTGTATGATAAATAAAGAGGCTCACTCTCTATTTTTATTATTTCCTTCACTTGAAGCTCACTCCAAAATGTCGGCCTCACTTAACAATTACTTACTAGAGCCGACATCTCTAGGCGTGTCTAATAACCCTAGTGCCCCACAACTTGTGGGGACTTTGCCTGTGACTCAACAAGGAGGGTTAACCTTGACTTAGATGGTGGGGACTATTTCTTCGACTTACAATGACTCACCTAGGGTCGAATTCACTAGGATAGTCTAATAACCCTAGGGCCCCACAACTACGGTGTGTTTAACCCTTGACCAATAGGAGGGTTACCCACAATGACTTGACATGACTTTCACATTATAGAAAATTCCCTATTAGAACATCGGGGAATGGCATTACTCAATTACATTATAGACACATCTCAGAATAAACATTGGGGTACAATACATAAGATATACATATGAATGCATTTCGAAGTTACAAATACATCAACACTCCCTCTTAACTAGGAAGGTATTATCTCGACACAATTTATCGGCACAAGTCTTCTTCTCTGTATCATCTGGATCATCATCAAGTCATCTTTGTCTTCAATTCATCTTCATCTTCAAGTCATATTCATCTTTAGGTCATATTCATCTTCAACTCATCTTAATCTGGATCTGGATCATCACTTGATCTGGATCACCATCACTGGATCTAGATCATCAATCATTATGGATCATCATCAAGTATAGATCATCACTTGATCTAGATCGTCTTTGCTAGATCATCATTAAGTCTGTATCATCACTTGATCTAGATCATCACTACTAGATCATCATCAAGTCTGGATCATCACTTCATCTGGATCGTCACTACTGGATCGTCATCAAGTCTAGATCATCACTTGATCTGGATCGTCTCTGCTAGATCATCATCAAGTCTAGACCATCACTTGATAAATATCATCACTACTGGATCATCATCAAGTCTAGATCATCACTTGATCTAGATCGTCTCTGCTAGATCATCATCAAGTCTGGATCATCACTTGATCTGGATCATCACTACTAGATCATCATAAAGTCTGGATCATCACTTGATCTGGATCGTCATCAAGTCTGGATCATCACTTGATCTGGATCGTCATCAAGTTTGGATCATTAGTTGATTGGGATCATCACTACTGTATCATCATCAAGTCTAGATCATAACTTGGTCTAGATCATCATCGAAGCTGGATCATCACTGAATCATCATTATCATTACTGCTTCTACTATCTCAATCAAATGGTGCTATCTTCTTCATTCTTCTCATCACAAGAAGTTATATAGAGTCAATCCTGTAGGCCTACCCTTCATGTAGGTCTTCATCAGCGCTTATATATGACACTTAAGTCAGAATGTCCTGCATATCTCTTACATCTGACCTCATCTTATTAGAAAGGCATTCCCAACACTCACATCTGACCTCATCTTGTAAGAAAGGCCTAGCACTCACATATGACCATGTGTAAACACACCGTGCCAGAATGGCTCAGCACTTATATCCAACCATGTGCAAGAACATCGCATCAGAAAGGCTACACTTACATCCAAACCCATCTTGTTAGAAAGGCACTCACTCACATTTGACCATGTGTAAACACATCATGCTATAATGTCTTAGCACTTATATCCGAACTCATCCTGTCAGAAAGGCTCTACACTTACATTTGACCATGCATAACACATCGCATCGAAAGGGCATGTACTCACATCTGATCATGTAGGAACTATTCCTATCATCGCATCAAAATGGCCCCCAATCCCATACTGAGCTACCTGGTAACTGACCAGGTGCCTCCATTCTCCCAGAGAATGGCAGTTGCCCTTACATCTAACCTACTCATCAAAATGGCCAACACTCACATCTGACATGGGAGGAAATTAATCCTTTAGCCATGACAAAATGGTTCAGCCCTTACATCTGATCAAGTGGGAACACATCCCTCTCTCACATCAGAATGGCTTCTCATTCCTAGACTTAGTTTTCCTGGTAACTTACCAGGCACCTCCATTCCCAGAATGGCAATAGCACTCATATCTGACATGGAAGGAACCTAAATCCTCTCACCATGATAGAATGGATCATCCCTTACATATGACCATGGAAGGAACTTAATCCTCTCTTATGTCAGAATGACTCTCGGTCTCATCATTTCCCCTTGGAGGGAAACTCGATCTCAAGAACACCAAGCTTCTACCTAAAGTACTCAAACTTCACTTTGGCCATTTCTAGCATAGAATCACACCAGGGATGATTACGTCCAAGGATGACCTGCGAGCTTCACCAAGACCGATTACATCCGAGGGAAACCTATCTCATCAACTATGCTAGAAATCCTTCTTTCAAGAGATATTGATCTAGATCACTGCTCCTCTCTACATCATACAAAAAAAATGCAAGTCAGATCAACCAAATCAAATAGTAGTTTTCAAAAGAAACATACTACTTTCCAAATAGAAAGTGGAAACATCATTTTCCTCAGCTATACTCAGCACCATGCAAGACTCCATCCTTCCAAACCAAGAGATCACACTTGATCCCATACTGACGTAGCACCTTGAAGTGCTCTTCCTATCAATGGCACTGCCTTCCCAATACGAATCCACATAATCTTTTGATTTGCCTCATACGTGAGCCCTAATCAATTGTACCCTTCAAGTACCTCACTGCATGCTTTGCAATCATCCAGTGAACATGTCTCAATGTGTTCATAGCAAAGCAAATATCTGGTCTCGTATTTGTTAGGTACATCATCTAACAATACATCATGGCATCAACCGACTCTAATGAAGCAACACTCAATAGCTTCATGTTCGATGCCATAGGTGTGGTCACTGCCTTGCAGTCCATCATCTTGAACCTCTTCAGGATCTCTACTACATACTTCCCTAGTCCACACCTCCATGCCTAGAAAATAGTGCATTGACACATAACAGGAGCATCACTAGTCTTCCGCCTTCAACCTTTAAGCAAAGGTTGGAATCCACTTTATTCTGAGTAAAGCCTAGAGTCATCAGTAATCTTTCCATCCTGTCATGCCATGTCGAACCTCAGGATCTTCTGCAGTCACTCCCTCGGAAGCATCATACTTCCTCTATCTTTCATACTCTATGCACTAAAACATTATGTACTGGATTGATAGGCATCTTCCTCTGCTACTAACATTCTATGTATCCATCTAGGATCACTTGATACCAAGATCCTCTATCTTGAACTTTTTCAAAATTTCTTCTTGCACCCATCTGTGAGCTTGTCATCTTCAACCTTGTAGCAAAGGTTCAAATATTCATCAAGCTCATTATGTATGTGTTATCCCATGATGTTTCCATCTACTGCATGATGGAACTATGAACTTCTCTTCAGGTCTCGATACTGCATCCTAGACATCATTCTTCTTGAATTGGTCTTCCCTTTCTTCTTGGTTACTTTTTCATAGCTCGAAGGTTCTTTATTAATGATGTCACTGCATTCGTCATATTTATTCTTCATCTTGAACTATCATCACTTGTTCTTTGGAACAATTCTTATCCTTCTTTGCTTGTAGGTGATTATGTACGCTATCTTTCCTACAAGTCAAATGCATTTGTATAGTTAGAAACATTTCATAAGGAATATTCATAATGGCAAGTTCTTATGCATAAATATATGATCATGCAACTACTTTATCCAATACAACATTCATCCATATCTCACTGAAACTTTCTAGATGCCTTCCATCTCTACCAGGACAACATTGAGATTGTGCACTAATCCAATATGTCAGCAAAGAGGTTTCATTATAGATAAGTAGCAATGGAGAGTTATATAGCACCATGAGCTACTTACCTATCACATGCATATTAGTAGTATACTATCATTAATGCAAACATCCTATCATGCATAACACATCAACTGAATATAAACAAATGCATAACAAAGCAATATCATGAAATGACAATTGAATACTTATCTTTATTTGTTTCATGGGTAGACACCTTCTTGATCCTTCAGCTTCATCTTCTTCTTCATTCATAATAGCATCGTTTCTTATCCAAATGCTAAGGTGGATAAGAGGTTCTTCAAGAGTTGATATCTTCATATTCCTCATCGATTGAGGGATATTCTTTGGATGGTGAGAGATTGATCTTTAGTTGCTCCCATATTTTCTTCTTTTATTATGAGTTGAGCTTCTTCTTCTTGTGTGTGCTCTTCCCAAAGACTTCTGAAAGTAATCACTTCCTTCTGGCACACATTCCTTGCATGAATGAATCCCATGATCCTAGGAGGCCATTCGAAGTGGCTATCACCATTTCTGCATTCTTCACTTCTTTTATCATTTCAAGTTGTTCTTTAATTTGAGAGACCCTTGTAAAGTATGACTGCATGGTCTCTGCATTCTAGATCTTCACATTCTTCAACTGGTTTCTTAAGGTAATATTCCGATCTATGTTCTTTCCTTCAAATAACTTGGTCAAGGAATCAAACATCTTCGGTGTCTTTAGGAAAGATAATTGTAGTACGAGTTGATCCGTGATTGAATCAACAATGATCTTCTTGGCCTTGACCAAGTTCTTCTTGTGTAAGGCTTCTAGCCTCATCTCCCTCCGGAACTGGAACCTCTCTACTTGTGTAGATGTCCAATTCATTTTCTTCAGGGAGATCATATGCTTCCATGCTTGGAAGTTGTCAACTTCACCAAGATTATCATCAAGCTGATGTGATATATCACTTTGAAATGAGAACCTCAAATGAAAATAGAAAAAGATTAGATCTTACTGATTTGAGGCATCCGTCCTGGTTCTGGACCTGGCTAATCTAGGGTTTGTCAGAGAAACCCTAATTTTCGAAACTTGGAATATTTTGGATCTAATTGTATAGAAGGTTAGATCTCTTCAAGGCAAGCTGTCCAATATACTCCTTTTCTGAAAACAGTGGAGGGAATCTCCCAGAACAGGAAGCCCTAGTTTTCCAATTTTTTCTGCAGAAATGTCTATTACTATTTCTAAGGTATCTCTGAATTTATGGCTCCTCTATGTCTAAAACTTAGCAATGAGGTAGCCTCACATGTCCCTGATCCAACACCATAGGTTTCATCATAATTTGTTTCACCAATTGGGACTTATGAGTGTTTTCCCAAGGTGACCTATTACAGGACTGTTTAGAATAGTGAAGTTTTATGGACTTCCATGTGTCATTGTCTCATCTTCTGAGTCTGAATCTCAGACCATAGAAAGTAAATTCCGTTCCCTTTCTGGAAAATATTCAGGAATTTCATTTGGACCTATGTAGCCCAAGATATAGAAATTCACCCCAGGTGTTTTCACACCCCGGTTTTGACCCCGTTGCATTAGATGTATATGATGTATATATTGTAAATGATCATGGTGTGGAGCTAAAGGCCAAGGCCCCACCACTGATCGGTTATGCTATCTTTTGGATTTAAATTTGTCACCAATGGTATGTTGGGGCATGCAGCATACATATTAAGTTTATCATCATGTAAATATGCATCTTTAATTAAAACGAACCCAACTATCTACGTTCATGGCAACTAAAATGAGAAGGGGGCATGATTTTCACAAGGATAAGGGTTGGGAATTGTCAAACCTTGGGCCAATGAGGGAAAATACCCATGTTTCTTCTTTCCTTTCCTTACCCAACCGCCTTCATTAAGAATTTCTGCTGGTAGATGGGGGAAGTTATGGTAGGACTGTAAGTCCTAGCCTATGTGCACATTCCACCCACGGACAGACTATCCTCTCCATGCCAGTGCTGAACCACTCACACAGTCATTCATTCTCTTCACTCACGTAGACATTCATTCTCTCCATGCCTGTGCTGAACACTCACGCACTTCCAATTCGTGTCCTCTCTGTAGGTTGTTTGTCTTCACATAGGGACCATATTGCATCCATTATCCTCATGCACAGGTATTCTTCTGTGTTGGACTCACACATCTAGCTGGGAGCTGTGCATTTTCATCCATGATCTGCTATGTTGCGGTGGTATCCCTTATATTTTGGGAAGGGAGTCTGCTCATTTCACGCATAGTTTGGAAGTCGGTATTTTTCTCTTCCTCGGCGTGGTTTATGTATGTTTTTCCTTACCAGTTCTTGGCATGTACATATGTTTGCCTCTGCCCAGCTGTGAATGTGGTTTTCCTTTCCATCCTTAGATTGTATAAGCTCCTTGGTGACTTCAATGTTCGATCGGGTTGCTGATTTTCCCACGTTGTTGGCTGTGTTTTCCATAGTCTTCTTTACATTTTGGGGACTGTTGTAAATTCGCTTGAGAGTCATTTTGGCCACGATAGGGCCAAGAATGACTCAGGAATTGGCTTCCCTGTATTAAGCTATATCAGTTGATTGTTTGCATGTGTGCAATGGTTGGTCTTTAGACTGTGTTGGGAGCAGGGATGGGGGCTTGGTCTGCTTGATAAACCTGGTGGCTGGAAACCACACAGATAGAGCTAGAGGGCTGGCTTTCTTCTCCACAACCCCTGGATAGCACTGGAAGGGAATGCAGGGCCTGAGGAACTGTGTAGCAGAGAAGGGACGGATTCCTTGTGTTGGGTGTGTGTGGGTGGCTTAGAAGCTAGGATAGTTCTGGTGTAGGTCTTCTTGGCTCTGTAATGAGCTCACCAGCTTAGCATTTAGCCTTTCCCAACTCCTCAATGGCCTAATAAACCCAACTGTGTTGGATTGGCCGTGTTTTGTGTATCCTTGGCTATGTGTAAGCCTGCTTGTTCCCTTATTCCTTGGAGAATCATGCCCAACTCAGGGGTGGCAGCGCTGCTGAGAGATTAAGGAGCATGCTGGCCTATGGTTGGGTGGAACGTTGCACCGACGTAGCTGGTTGCGGAGCGAAGTTTTCATAAGATAAGTGATCTTCTCCATTTTTACTTCTGCAACCATGTTTACTGTTAATGATATGATGAACATGTTAAATGAATGCTTGTGTGAATGCATGTTGATTCCACTGTGCATGATAAATAACTATAACTGTGTATGATAAACAATTGCACTTGTGCATGTTTTACTTCAATGTATTTTCTTTCAGCATTCTATTTCAGCAATTTTATGCATGTACATGTTCATGGGGCTCTTAACCCGGATGGTTAAGTCCATGGGTCATGTCCTCTTCGCCAGTCGGAGGCATGGGGACGTGACATGTGTCCTGTTTAGGGATGAATCCTAGAAGAGGATGGAACCCTACCTTGGAGGGATCATATCGCCCAGACTATAGCGAATCTAAGGATGAATTTTGGACACAGTGTAAATCAAGATTCGATCATCGGTCGCTGGAATTTTTAGCACCTGATCCTTCTCCAATATTGGGATATAGCAAATGTACCAAAAAATAGCAGTTTTAGTATTTAGGGTTTTTCTAGCTCGAGGTCAAACTAGGGTTTGACTTTCCCAGAGTTTCACCCAACCAAAAATATTGAACCAGGTCTCTAAAATTCGATTTTGATGAGGAGACTAATCCTATGCTGGGCTCACTCAAGAATTCCTCTTCTATAGAAAGCCCTAATTTCCACACCGAAAACTGAAAATGCTCGAAATCAAATTCTGCTTTGACAGAAAGATGCGCCCTTCAATGGAGAGTCAGCCTAGCATACATTTGCTGATGGATTGTGGAGAGAGACCCAAAAATTAAGAAGCCCTAGCTTCTACAGCTGCATAATGTCTTCTTCTCAGGTTAGCTCTGATACCATGTTATATTTTTATCATTCAACCTAGCATTATGATCTTAGGATCTTTAACTTAGAGAATAACATGCACAACAATAAAACACAAGAGACAAGAGACACAAAGATTTTTCCTCGAGGAAACCATAAAGGAGAAAACCCCACAACTTCATTAGAGATAGAATGAGCACCAATGGCAGCAGTAAAACCCAAAAGCATAAAGATGATCTTCATAGCTTCTCTCTCTCTCTCTCTCTCTCTCTCTCTCTCACTGATAGAGCTTCTCCTCTCTCACTCATGTGCCCCAATGAGTGAGTGTGGGTATGATAAATAGAGAGGCTCACTCTCTATTTATATTCTTTCATTCACTTGAAGCACACTACAACATGTCAGCCTCACTTAACAATTACTTACTAGAGCTGACATCTCTAGGATTGTCTAATAACCCTAGTGCCCCACAACTTGTGGGGAATTTGCCCTCTACTCAACAAGGAGGGTTAACCTTGACTTAGATGGTGGGGACTATTGCCCTGATTTAAAATGAATCACCTAGGGTCGAATTCTCTAGGATATTCTAATAACCCTAGGGCCCCACAACTGCGGGGTCTTTAACCCTTGACCAATAGGAGGGTTACCCACAATGACTTGACATGACTTTCACATTATAGAAACTTCTCAATCGGAACATCGGGGCATGACATGACTCAATTACATTATAGACACATCCCGGAATAAACATCAGGGTACAATACATAAGATATACGGATGAATACATTCCGAAGTTACAAATACATCAACATTTTTACACAAAAAACATTGATCGAACTATTAGATCAGAAAATTTGCATAGTGTAACAAAATTGTGTAGGAAAATTATGGGACAAGCTAATAGCTCGATCTCGCTATTTTTTTAACTGAATAAAACCTCAATCAGGGTGAGAAAAAAACTATTAAAGCCCTCAATCAAGGTATTTTAGCACCTTGATCAAGTTATTAGCTTGATCAAGAGCTTTAAAAATAGGTTGCTAGACCCTTCTTCTGTACATTTAATTTAAACCCTATCACGAATTATACCTTAGGTGGCGTATTTGATTTTAATGGATTCATCAATGAATCTTCTATCCACTAGCATATAATTTACACATTTTTTAGTTCATATGATTTTTTTAATTTTCTTTTAAAACTTACACTTAAAAACCTTGTCCACAACTTCAAAGGATCTTAAAGAAAAACCAACATAGAAAGTAAAAAACCAAACAAATGTTAAAAATATAAACGCCCCACATCAGCGTGTCCTCTCACTAGTAGGAAGAAGAAAAAATTATGACTAAAAAATTACTAAAATTTGCATATAGATGATTAATTTTAGTCACATGACTATTAGTAGTTTATTTCTAGTCACTTATAACATGAATATATTTATGACTAAAAAAATTTAGTAATTTATTGGTTATTCCAATTCGTCAACTCAGTAGTATATTTAGTAGTTTAATAGTCATTGATTTTTGTTGATTGGTAGTTTATTTAGTCGTTGTAGTTATTGACTGTCATCAACCGGTATTTTATTTAGTCATTGTAGTCATTGATTCATGTCAACTACTAGTATATTTAGTCATTATAATTATTAATTGTCATCAGTTGGTGGTATATTTTTTCATTTTATTCAATAATTTACATCAATTGGTAGTATATTTAGAAAAGACATTACAATATCATATATTAATTTATTGTAGGGCATAGAGGAATTGTACCACTGACCTCTTTCCTATAAGGAAAGTTCTCTTCCATTAAGCTATCACTGTTCAATAATTGGAGATAGGAGCAATATTAACACCCAAATTTCATCATTTGTAACTCTAGCTACCAATTCCAACATTCAAACTTATACTTTATAGTTTGCAGCAATGAGAGAAATGTTCCAATCGAAGTCAATGCATATCCACTTTATCAGCTCCTATAGTTCTACTATTGAAAGCAAATAAAGAAACAAGTATCTAGCTAAATGATTACCATGGTTTTTTTATGATCTTTGGCTTCCACAATGCATGTGTTCTATGCAATTTTTACAGGGAAATTTCTAGTGGGCTTAAAGTTCTAAAATGTATGGCATACTTTCATAGTGAGGATTAACCAAGACAGTCCTCTCCATTTAAAAATGTTCAAGGATGGACTTCAAAATTCCTAGTAAATATCTAGTAATGGATATTATGAACACATTAGATGTTACAATGTATCCAAAATGGGTCAACATAGTTAAAATGAGAGAAACAAAAATAAAATTTGTTAATTTGAGTTAATTAGAGAAGCCAATTTGACTTGTATTTTTAGTGAACTATTACCTTTGGTACCCTCTAAATCCATAGCATAACGAAAGTATTTTCTCCAATAGTATTTTAATCACATAATTCATAGTTTGAGAATGAAATCAAAACTATTAAATTAGTATTTCTCTTCAGAATGGACAAAAACACCTTGTACAGTTAGGATTTACACATGCTCTCATGTTCCTTAAATTTGTTATAGGAAGCATAATGTAGATTCTTGAAGAAGTAAGTACATATTGGATCTATCAAGGAAAATATGTTAGACCGACTGCTGCAATATAAAACAAATCTATCAGTGCCAATGATGTCAAACTAAGTGTTCCAAACCATAAGACACCATATTATCCCATTCTGGCCCCATGTCTTGACTAGTCAAATTGGAAGCTTGGGATCAAACATTTCCTTAGCTATGATAGAGCCAAGGAATCTTTACGTAGAATAAACAATGTATCCACCCAGTTCCTCATCTCCCAATTTTGTGTCATTCTCACTCAAAAAGGGGAAATTTGAATCAATACTAAGATATTTGGTGGATTTAATTAACTTGTTTGATTTCAAAGGCCTTGTAATCCCTTTTCCACTAGGATTTATATGCAAGAAACCATTGTTTTGGTTGGGACTAACTTGGCCTTATTTTTCCTCTACTAATGAAAAATAAATCCTTTGTTTGTATATGCAATAGAATCTTTGCTCGATGTTCTAGGCCTCTATTTTGTTGTGCTGCATGAACTTACCTTTGCTTTGGAAGATATTGTAGGATCCATTTAACTAGGAACAACCAAACAACTTGAAATGTATTCATCGTTACTTATTGAAGAACCTTCTATACTTTAACAAGAACAACATATGTGTGTTTCAGAAATCAATCTAGGCATTCTTCTCATGTCTTCCTATGTTGTCTAAATGGTGCAAAGACTAGAGTTGTGTATTATGCTCAGTAGATGGATTTGAGGATGGAGTGAAAGGAAACTGAGAACTTGCAATCTTTGATGTTTTCTTTGTTGCTCCAAAAGTAGCATTATTGGGTGTTTCAATCCACTTCTTGCACTCTCAACTTGTCTTATAATGTCTCTTGTGCATTAATCCAATACTTTTCTCACATGCCTTTAAGAAGTTCCTTATTCCATGTCCATTCTAGAAATATCCATCTTCAATTTGGATTTATTGGGTCAATTTCCATCAACATAGGATCAGCTCCATGTTTTCTTTGCAAGCTAGCCTAAATTTATTCCTTGGATTACAAGTTGTGATCCCATTACTATACTTCTTGATGGCCTCTCATTCTATCCCGATTTACTATTGTTTTGATGCCATGTAGACAACCAATTTACCTTATTATTATGTCCCCATTCTAGTACTGCCAGCATTTTCACACTTTCAAGCTCAAGTTTCCCTTTTTAAACAAAACAACTTAAATTGTTAGTATTTCAAATATTTATTATGTTTTTGGTTAATTAAACTAATTTTTATTTTTAATATTACTATTGGTGGAAGTTAAGTTTGGTTTTTCGTACCATCCAACTCTTTTATGGAATTCTACACTAGTTCATATATCAATTCTATCTTTAGAAAAATGACTCCAACAATATATCATTCCAAGATGTATTTGCCTCTTATCCATTAAAGATTTGGTATAGGGAATCATCACCATGGTTTGTTGCTCATGGTTCCTTCTGAGGTTGCATGTGGGAAGAGAGGCACTCAGTCAAAGATGAATAAAAAGGACATAAATATGAAACTTCTCATTCATACATTATGTCAAACGTTTTCAACAACTAAGGTTTTAATTAAATATTCACATACAATACTTTGAAATTAAAACCACCATGCTAAAATCCCTTCAAACATTGAAAATTGAAAAAATAGATTGAAAACAACTAATTTTGGTTAATCTAGACTGGGAAAAACACCATCCTAGGGAAAACCCAAAGAGGAAAAAAAATATTTAAGAAGAGTACACTCAAAAAATTATTTTACATGAGATTTTCTCCATTCTCTTACTGACAAAATTTCACAAAAACTAGAATGACAACAAACTACCTCAAAAATCGTGTTGAAGAACAATTGTATGGCTTACTATACGACCAACCCAAATGTGTTTTATCACTTGTATGGTACTGTCATTGTGTTTCCTTGAAATTCAATCCCACATGTGCTCAAAAACAACATTGTACAACCTGTACTATCTGCATTTAATGTACTAGTCAACAATCTTGGGATTTGTTCCCACGTGTGTGACTATACAATACCATCAATATGCTATATGGTCTTATTTAGGTTTCCTTAGAATGCATGCTACTAGTTTCTCCTTGGAAATCATGCTAATATTCCTTGGGACCTCTTCTTTTCCTTCAGTCTTTCCTCTTTCTCTCTTTCATGGTGAGTGTCTCTACCTTTTCCCAATTTTCATTGTTTTATACTTTAAATATTTTAACTACCTTCTTAACTTCCCATCAAAGAGATAAGACTTAATTACAAAATCTAGGGTCTAAATTAAATGCAATTTTAATAATTAATCCACTAATTATTAAGTACATCACTTAACTGAGACACGAACTCATAAAGTACAAAACATGTCTTTATTTACATAAAATTCACTTTTTACATAAATACATAAAGGAAAAAATCATTTAAGTCCCCCTCATCACACCCACACCAAAACTATAAGGGAGGACCTTCAGAGTTAAATTTTCAACACTCCCTCCTCACGAGGGAAATATTTTTGGCACCATATGAATCTTCATACCTAATTCCTGAAGAAGATCCCTCCTTCTCTGGAATTCATCTCAGATACAAGTGCTTGACCCTAAACTGAAACTTTGATACTTGAGACTCCACCCGATCCTCATCAACCTGCTCATCACCACTATCCTAGATGAGTATTATACTAGTGCTCTAGAGAGATCCACTCTCCTGATCAAAAGAAATGTAAATAACATGTTGATCATATGCATATCCTGCCTCATCCTATGATTCTGACTTAGATATCCATCCACCTGCCCCCCTGGATGTACAACATGTCCTCTCAATATATATAACTTGTCCCTGCGATCACCAACCAGGATAATGGTTCCAACTAATTCATCTACCCGATACAAGAAAACATGAATAGTCCTAACCATCATCCTCAAAATATGACACTAAGATTTTACTAACTCCACTCCCAGGAACAAAAATAAATCCATGTGTTAGCACTCAAAATCGCACCCAAGGTTGTGGAAGGTGAACCCCGAGGTAACGGCAGAACCACTTTAATAAAGGAGTTGGATTCTCTATTTATAGAGAGGGATCTCTCACATATATATAAGAAGTCCAAATATATACATGAAATTAAATTCAAATATTGTTGTGGTTGAAACAAGGTAAGGGTACAATGGGATATGGAGTCACAATTATCAAGAAACACATAGCAGTTTGCATGGGAAATGTCTGCAAAAGCAATATAACACTTCGGTTGGGGTCAATATGTTTTTGGCCTGATGATAAGGAATAAATGATCACATCCCATTAACACAAAGCACCAACTAGATGAATTATGCATTAACTTTGGTAGAAACGATTTGTGAATGTCAGAAATGATAGACAGAGCATAACCAAGTATGAATTTTGGAAACTATCACACACTTATCTCATATATGAAAGAAAAACATAATGGAAAGATTAACAGGAAGGACATTCACATAAAGAAGAGAAATCATAGACTGTAACTGAAAAATATACATGAATTTTTGCATTCAAAGGCCAACATTCGACTCTGCAACTTTTATTAAAGACAGATCTCAAAATTACATAACACAAAATTCTCACGGGTTTGAACTCCTTCTTCCTCTGTTTAGGTTATTCTTATAATGTCTTGGACCCTCTAGACCAACCTTGAAACAAGGATGGAATTAGTTACAATTTGAGAAACAAAATTCCAATAAACTCTAACATGGAAAATTTTCCATGATTTACATAAAACAGAAAATATTGGGGTAACACACATGCTGGATTTAAAATAGTAATGCATCCTTTGGATTTTGGATCGCTTGATCATTCTACAACTGTCTCTTTGATCCTCCTCTCTTCATTGGCACGCCTTGTATTTATTTTTCCCATAATTTTCAATTATCTTCCATTGATCAACAATTATCAGATCCATATTGATCATCTTATTAGCGAATACCGTGAGCTCCATGTTTTCTGAATAAGAGAAATCTGGCAATTTGGTACATGTAGACTTGAATTCGAACATCATCTCGAAATCTCCAGCCAATTTATCAATCACTTATTTTCCAAACAAATATTGTTGCTACATATAATCAAAGTTCCTGTGATCTAATCTGGAACTGATTAATCGTTCATTATACTCCTTCTGAGACCACATTCCTCCTTTCTCTTCCCAAAAGAAAGGAAGTCCTCTTTTAAACAAAGACCTAAACAATTCAATTTTTCCCTTAATTTGATGATGCATAACATCATTTTTTTCTTGAACTGTTTCTAAATGATGATATTTATTCACCACTCTTCTTTCCCATGTGCTAACCAAGACCCTATCTTGGATATTTGCTTTCCTTATTTCCTCTTTTTTCAAACTGTTCAAAAAATTGATTGCATTATTAGCTGTGTCTATGGGTTTTTTGTTTAAAACCTACTTTACCATTATGAAATTTTGTCTAGTTTCTTGTGTAACAATCAACTTGTCTAGAATAAAATCCAAGTATGACATGAGCTTAGATGCTTCTCCTATCAGTACATTTCAGATGAGATGCTTAGCTCCTTGTAAGGTTTTCTGTCTTGTCACATGTTTTTCCAATTTATTATTCTTTTCTACCAGCTCCTTACACTTATCTTCCAATTTATTTCTTTCTTGTTCTCTCTTTTCATCTATTTCATCCAAAAATTTATTTTGGTTCATTAAACTAGTGATTTCTAAATCTCTAAGACTTGCTTGAGACATAGCCTGGGAAAGGGAATATGCACCAGATTGTACAGAAGGTGAAATAACTTGCACTTGTTGCTCCTGATTCTTTTCCTTTAGTTCATTTTCCAACTCTGCTTGTTTTGTTTCAAAATCCTTTTCCTTTTCAACCCAAAGTCTAGAATATTTATCCCATTTTTTTCTTTTTCCTTGAAATTCAGAAACATTGCTTTACAATCAATTAGTTTAGTGTTCAAAGCTTCTTTTTCAAACTCTGTCAGCTCAAAATTTTGCATAAGCTAAGTAAATGGAATCTTCAACTTCTTTTTTAGTGATTGAATTGCATTTTATTTCTCATTTAACAACTTTTGTGCAGTAGCTCCTCTATCATCTTGAGTATCAACCACCAATAATTCCACTTGTAGCTTCTTAATCTGTGTCTGGTGGGCTTTGTTTTCCACCTTCTCCTTTCTAAGTAAATATTCAAGTTTTTTCTTACTTGATTGTAACTTTGACACCTGCAATGTTTCTTTCAACAAGTTAGTATAAATAATATCACCTATTTATCTGTGTAAATGTATCATATTAGTAGTATGAATCTTATTCAAATTCATCCTTAGTTCAACCTCTTTATTTCCTGTAGTCACTATCAAATTCAATGTGTCTTTAGTCTGATCACTGACAGTCACCAGGGATATATCTTCACTAGACAATTTCCTCACTTCATCATACAACTTCACTTTTTCATCAATTTTTTTTCACCCACATATTTATATCGGTCTAGCAATTCAGTCTTGGACTTGTGCTTATCTGTGGCTCCTTCAAGATTTTATCAAAGGTATATTCCTGGATCACAAAGGCTAGGAATTTGACCTTCATATTTTTCTTTCTTCCTTTAGCTTTTGTGACCTGTGCAAGTTATTGTCTTGCATTTTTAATATTTTATTTCTTGGGTGTTCTGGCAGCGTCTTCTTCATCTATATCCATGGATTCTGAGAGATCTCTCTTATTCACTTTTTCATAAAAACTAGATAATGGAGTCACATGAGTAGCTGCAACAACAATACTAGAAATATCTTGCAGAGGAGAGGATCTCCTTGGTGCAAATTAAAGTGAATATTCTTGCATGTTATCACCATTATTAATATATTTGCGGTGGTCCATCCAATTCGTTGCTTCAGACAGTCCTTCCACCTTAGAATCCTCAAATATTTTATTTTTATTTGCTTGTCTCCTATTTGAGATGACATGGTTAGGGTCATATTTAACTGCAACTTCCACTGAAAATTCAATTTCTCTGAGCATTCTTTTGATCATTGAAAGGGATGATTTAATTTTAATAGTAAGAGGACCAATTGTTCATGGAAATTTAATTTATGAAGTCTTCTTAAATCTCATGAAATATTCATCTTCAACTATTAGCTTTTGTCTAATCAATTCCAATGCAAACACTGTCATTGTAAAAAATGTTGGCAATACATAGGGTTGATGAGCAAACCCATATACCCTAATCACAATATTATGTTCAGAAAGGAACCAATATCCTCATATTCTTCCAAGTGATAACTGTAATAATTCTTTCATTTCTGGTAGTACTCTAGATGATCTTTCTTTAAAGAAAACATTATATACTGGTGCCATAAGAAAATTCATAAAATTACAATAATCCCTATTGATTTCATATGTTATAAGCATCTCTAGGAGTTGTAAATTGTCTCCATTGAATGTTAAAAACATCCTCAATAGAAAATATTGAAATCTGAAAGTTATTTTCATGTGGAAGTTTATTAATTGAGAACGGTTGTTCTCAGCTAAAAACTCATCAAAATTAAGACATGATGATCGCATGGACTAACTCAATTGCTCATACCCTACTTGACCAGTACTAAGGGTGAAAATTAGACTCAATAAGGGTTTTTTGATGTATTTATTCATATCCAACCCCAAACATTGACTTGTGAAGGTTATCAAAGACTGTGTTTCTTCATTAAACATGTTGTAGTCAATGGAAACAGAGTAATTTAACAACTGGTTATCAGGTTTTGAAAAGGTTTGGAGGAAAGCTTATTTTTGTTCGACTGAGGATTCTTGGAAAAATCGGGATAGGTTTTATTCTTTGTACTATTTAGACGTTTGGGAAAAATTGATAGGGATTAACATAGTGTTTTGGATGCCAAGGAAATTTAATGGCCACAAAATTTTAGACCTAGATGCATCCATTATTACTCCCTCAGAAGGAAACTAATTACTGGTGCACCTATCAGCGAAATATAGACAATTTGGGGTTTGTTAAAAGGAAAAATAAAAGAAATATGAATTGATTACTCCATGAGTATCCATTCCCTAATCTTTGAGGATTTTCAATTTGTTTTTGGCAGTTTCTACATTATCATTTAGCAAGATAGTGTCGAATATTTCAGAATATTTATCCTTGAGAAATTATTCGTCATTTTGATACTCAAGATTTTGAACCTCTAAATCTTCCATTTCAATCATGAAATACTAGGTCAACAGAGAAATGAACCTACTTGGTCAGCTGAAAGATGTTTCCAAATTTTGTCCATGGTAGCGCCTTTCACACAGTTTGAATTCTCATTTTCCAATGCTCTAGAAAAAACAAATAGTTTGAATCCACATGCTTGTCCTTATATTATTTTATTATCCATATTGAATGTGCATCTTTTTCATTGAAATTCAATCTCACAGATAGATCTGGTAATTTTTAATCTGGGCCCTTGATTTCTGACTGTTAGTTACCTATACTATCTTATTCCCTCTTATTTCACCCTTCTTTTTTTTTCATGCAAATTTGAGTACCGAAATAAATCTCCTCCCTTGATCTAAAATTCTCCCCAATTTGAACCATCCATATTGATTAGTCTTAAACCTTGATTTCCAGTTATATAACCTTCACTATCCTCGTTATATCTTCTATGCCTAGATTTATTAATGGTGGTAGATTCATATTTATCTTACATCTACACCCTTGATCACCTTCTACACTTACATTTTCTGCACTTGCACCAAAAATTTCCTTCCTCTCATTTTGGATAAGAGGAACAATTTTTAACCGTAGATCTACATTTAAATTTCACCATAACCGTTAAAATATGTGGCTCACATTCAATTCTGCAAATCACAACTCTGAATTCTCTCTGTTCAACTCTAATTTGCGAAATTTATCTCAACCGTCGATAAAAAACCACCTTTAATCTCCGATGTTTAAGTTTAACGGGCCTACCATATTCCGCAAATTTCAAAAGTGGATTTCTCCACACATGTTCAATCAGTGGAATCATTCTCCACCATAGATTTCTCCTGATTTGATCTCATCCATTGAAACATGTGCTCCCGTTACATGATTCCACAAATCTAGAAACTAACTTTTCCAGAGCATCTTAGATCAGCGGAGTTAACCTCCGTCATTGATCTAAGCTACCCTTCATATCGGCCATTGAAACCTGCAGTTATTTTAACTTATTCTTCCATTACAAAAATTACTTTGCATTGTACAACTTAGATTGGTGGAATGGATTTCCACCATTGATCTAATCTATTTGTTGATCACCATCATTGAAAAACAAGCCTCTTTACACCTTTTCACTGATCCAAGAACTCTATTCCACCCTCCATGTTGAAACGAAGAAAAAATTCATAATCGTAGATCTACTTTACCCTCCTTATCCAATAGACACGTGTATCTGCAAGTTAGTCTGCTCCCACTTATGCTGAAATTCCTAAACCTTTTCATTTAAATTCTTCATTTTCTGTCACTATACAACTTGGAACAAATTTTCTTATTCTCATACATTTTCAAAGCTAAAAAAAAATAGAATTCTTTAATTTGTATTTAATCTCAGCTTAGAAATGACCTTTGAAATACCTACATAAACTTATTAATATCCTCCATGGCCATATGATATAAAAATTGATAGACCTTATTTATCCTTACTTAGCAAAAAAACAGTGCTAACAAGTGGCTCCAAATAGGGATTCTATCCTCCCTGTGAGGTAGCAAAGAACCCCATAGACCAGGTGCCGAATCCATTGGGAGGCTCCCAATATTTCAAACTTCAAAACCTTTTATTTTCGTTGTTTCTATAAACAAAAAACAAATAAAAGGGAACATGGATACCACTCTATATCTTAGGTCCTTCTCTTCGGGATTCAAATCCTTTGGCTCACCATTTGTACTATTTGAAAATAAATAAATATAAACAACTATGATATAGAAGTTTACCTCTTCCCTTCAGGTCAAATAATGCTTGAGAAAACTTCCATTTACTGGACCTCCTTTCAGCTGAGACCCATCCTGATGCTGTAGAATGAAAGCATTCTCTCCCATGTATGTTGCAATGATGTAAGAACTAACCCACATTTGATCAAATTTTTCATGCTTATCTTCCCTATGGGAATCCCACTTCAGAACCAAATCTTCAACCAATAATTTCTTCTCTTTGACCTTCCTATCAAAAGTATTCATTTTTTCTTGATGTATCTGTACTTTACTATAGGCTTTGTCTCGTAATTCATTAAATTATATGATTTGATTTATTCTTCTCTGCATATGATTTGTTTTGTTTTGTTGTTCCTGCAATAGCCTCATGACTAAAACTCTTAAGGATCCTGGAAAAACTACTTCTGTCAGCCCATAAAGTATATTTCAGCTTTGTATGCCAGGCTCTCTTGTTATCTTCCAACAACTTCTTATTAATCCTTACCAAGATTTTATTTGAATATTATCCTATTCCATTCCATTGTGGCTAATAGGTAGTATAATGGTTGAGGCTGATATGATAGTTATGACAGAAATTAATCATCTTCTTAGACTTGAAAGATGTTGCATTGTCTGTTACAATCCTCCTGGGGCACCCAAACCTAGCCAAAAAAAATTCTTCCAAAAAACCCATAATCACTGCATCAATATCCCTCCTGGTAGGTATTGCTTTGATCCACATTGTAAAATAGTCTGTGGCCGTCAAAATCCATCTATGTTGTCTTGAAGAATTTGGATTTATTTCCCCAATGAAGTCTAGTCCCCACTGCTGAAAAGGTGCTTCTACAGATATTGCATTAAGAAGAAGTGGAACACGTTTCCTCTTACCATAAAAAATATAGAATTGGTGGCACTTAGTGATCTCTTTATAAACATCAGAAAATAATGAGGTCCAGTAGAAGCCAGGTCTCAATTTTGTTTTTGTTTTTACTTTCCAAGAATGGTGCCCCCCACAATATCCCTTATGAAAATATTCAATAGTCTATTGGGCTTCATTTTACAAAAGACAATTTAATAAAACACTACTAGGATCTTTCCAATATAGATATTTATTCAGAATACAAAACTTGGCATATTTTAGCTTCACTAACCTTGCACATGTTTTACTTAACCCTGCAGGAGCCTATAAACTTTGAAACGCATACACAATGTCATAATAGCATTTAGATATGGAGAAATTAGGTATTACCTGCACCTCTTTGTGAAGTTGGTTCGAATGAATGGTCAATAAATTTAGTTGCAAGGATTCATAGTTGGAATTTGTCATCATATTTCCCAGTCCTTGACCCTTAATAGTTTGGTGGGATTTATATCAATGTCATACTCTAGTAACACATCAATCCATTTTTCTCTTTTTCCCTCCGTGTCAAGCTGTGTGAGGATGCCCTTCATCCCACTGCTAGGAACATAAGCAATGGTGTGTGAATGAAGAACATAGACTTTGAAATCTTTCAAATATTTGACTAGAGCATACACTTGTTTCTCCATTATGTCATATTTCAAATCCCCATCTCTTAACACTTTGCTAAAAAAGGCTATAGGCTACTCAACATTTTGATCATTTTTTCTGTAACAGCGCTCCAGCAACAGTGTGATCATAAGAATGATAAAACATTAAAAAATATTTACTAAAATCTGGACTTACCGGAATAGGGGCTTCTGTGATAGCCTATTTTAGATCTTTGAAATCTCTCCTTGCATCCACTATCCAGTTAATCTCATGGTCCTTTTTTCAGCATGTTAGTGATATTCATTAGTATCTCAGCAAAAATGGGGATGAACCTTCTTAGGAAATTTACATATCCAATGAAGGATTGCACTTCCTTTTTTCTCCTTGGTTATTCAACCTTCAGGATTGCCTTAATCCTCTTTGGATCAATCTTTATACCATCGTTTTGAAATGATGTGTCCCAACAATTTTCCTTCCTCCAACGCAAAGTTTGATTTCCTGGGGTTTAATGATATTCCATACTTCCTACATTTTAGGAAAACTTTCTCCAAATTCCCAATATGTTTCCTGTCAGATCTAGAGTACACAATGATATCGCCCATATAGACAACTATGAATTTATCTTTTTCCTCTGCAAAGGCAATGTCCATGGCACCCTGGAAAGTGTCCCCTGCATTCATTAGACCAAAAGGCATCTTGGCATACATAAAATTACCCCGTGGTGTAGTGAAGGCAGTCTTCTCTTGATCCTTGGGTAACACCTTTATCTGATTGTATCCTGGAAAACCATCCATGGTGGAAATCCTTTCAGAACCCACCACTTTCTACAAAATGTGTTCCATCTTGGGAAAAGGATAACTATCTTTCAAAGAGACTTTGCTAAGATTTCTGAAATCTATACAAAGTCGGATTTCACCATTATTATTTCTAACATATACCATATTGGAAACCCACTTGGAAAATCTCAGAGTTACAATGACCTTGGCATTAAAAAAAATTCTGATCTCTTTATCAATGATAGGAAACAACATTGGATTAAGTCTTCTCAATTTATGTCTAAAAGGTTTCTCGCTAGGTTTTATAGGGATAGTATGTTGTATGATGGAGGCATAGTACTCTTTAAGATATTCATAGCTCGAGGAAAAGCATCAGTGTACCTCTTCATCAAATTGATATAATATTTTTTTTCTTTGGTAGTCAAACTCTTGTTATAGCTGATTTCACCACTCTAGGTGAATCACACTTTGCATGGCCTTCCCCTATCCCACTGCAGACTCCTTAGAACCAATGGACCATTTTTTGTCCTTTGATGTTTCCTTGACCATCCCTAAAAACATGTGAAAAATGATACACATGAATTTTAAACCTATAAGCGTGTATATACGTGGGTTTGACCACTAAAACCGCGTACGTAAGGATGTGTACAAAATCCAAATCCTTTTGGAGTTTTCCTTAACATGGATCCGACTCATTTGACTCCTGGCCTTCCATATTCCTTGAGATCGCTCAGATTGGACCTTTCATTACCCCTTTGAAAAGCTATATAAGGAATCCCTTGGTACATTGAAGGCATAAGATAGAATTAAGAGCAAAGAAACTATAGTCCATTGTTGCCGGAACTTATGCTTGAGTCTGCATCCCTTTGTGCCTTGGAGCACTGTTGTGTTCTTCCCAAGCTTTCCTTTTGCTTGTGATCTTGCTATCTAGTGATGGAGGATTTAAGTGGTGGAGGACCAAGTGGGGGATTCAGTTTCTCCAGTTTGCAGACGTGCCGATAGAGGTTGTATCTTGTAATCTCTGATTTATATTAATAGAAATATCTTTTCCTGTCCAATAATGTGTGTTTGAATGAATATTGTATCCATTGGATTATGTCAAATGCTTATACATGATTTATTATATATGCTAGAATAGATCTAACACCATGATATATAGAATGTTTGTATTGTTTACTTGTTGTTGAGGAAGTAATCTATCAATTCAAGCTGAAGTTGGAAAGCTCAATGGGGATCTACTTCAACCATCCGGAATAAGGTACGAGGTCTGATCCTTTAGTGTTAGACATTTAATTTCTATTGCATATTGGAAAGGATTGATTTCTGGAGTCAAGCTATCTGTTGTGGTACCCCAAGCCATATCGAACCGCTGTTAAGACTGCCACTAGTTTTTCTCCATATCAACTTGTACATGGAGTGGAGTCCATATTGCCGGTTGAATGTGAGATTCCTTTGTTGAAGCTAGCTGTAGAACTCTTACCAGACACTTCACCATTGGAGGAGCATTTGGTTCACCTTGAGCAACTTGATGAGTAGCGTTGGGATGCCTTGGTGGCTCTAGAAGTTAATAAACATCGCGTAAAGGCCCAATACAATAATTTTGTCCATCCAAGGGTGTTTAGTGAAGAAGACTTGGTCCTTTTGTGGGATCAACCGAAAGAACCCTTGGGGGTAGGGAAATTTAATCCTATGTGGCGTGGTCCTTACGTGGTCAAGCACGTGTTAGAGAAGGGTGCCTATGAGTTAGTGGATTACAAAGAAATGCCCTTGGCAGAGCCTAGAAATGGGCTCTATCTCAAGAAATACTATGCATGATCTTCAGCCAAGGCTGCTTATTGTATATTATTGTATAGTTTTGCATAGTTAGGCCTTTTTCTTATCATGATCGGGTTTGTGATTAGTTTCTATTTCTTTTGGCAGATGTCAATGGAATATTCCACCTACATAGGATTTCTAGATGGTGCAAGCCGTCACACTCAACACTCAATTTTTGCTGCTTGGGTGATTTATACTCCTATGGGTCAGGTACTGTCTTCAGGAGGCGTATGTCTATGACCATCTTCCAACAATGTTATTAAATATAGTGTCGTTATCGAGATTCTACGGGATGCCATTTCACATGGCGTTCTCTCTCTTGAGGTACGTCTTGATTCAGAGTTAGTAGTGTCAAAACTCAATGGTTTGTACCATGTTAGAGATTCGACGTTATTGAGAAGATTCTTGTGTGTGAGATTGTTAGAATGGCAATTTGACAATATAACATATATACACATTCCAAGAAATAATAATCAAGTTGCTGACTCATATGCTAACTACGTGTTAGATTGGAATTTGTTTCATTCATAATAAATTAATCACAAACACATTTTTTACACATGTAAATAAATAAACCAATCACCATAGAACTTTTTATATACATCCAAAATGTGATAATACATAGTGTTATGATACAAAATTGGGGCTTTCGAGCCACCAACATATAATACATGGTAGTACAAAATGTATACACTCCCAGGTGTCTAATCCTATGGAGGAGGAGGAGGAGGAGGGTTGTGATCATGGAAGGTCACTATGGCTCTAGCTAGTCATCGAAATCATCGCACCCATGTGCGTGGTACACCCACCACCTGCTGCTGCATAGCCTCAGGAAAGTCCTCGACTTGCACCATGGGAGCTCTATGTGCCAGTCTCACAAAATTGGTATGAATGCTCTGGAGCATCCGCTCTGCATCCACACCCATAATGTCATCTCCTCTTCCCCTCCGTCTATGACGAGGGAAGCCTTCTGGCCACTATGGTCCCACATCTACACATAAATGGTAGATTTCACTATGTATTGTCATGCAAAAATATGTCTTTTTGATTCCATATAATCAAGAAAACACAAAAAAATTAAATAACTCAAAAAATTTAAAAAGAGAGGGTCGAGATTCATTACCTATATCGCCATATGCCAATCCTAGTGGTAGCGGCATGTCTGGGTCCCCCCAAAAATCTATCCCTGCATAGTGGTAGTCATCGATGGAAACTATTTGTCATCGCCACCATGAAAAGAAGTTAGCTGGATATGGGTTGGCCACCCTACCACCCCCCAGTATGCACATAGCATCTTCCCAACGCCGTTGGGCCGGATCTCGAACCCCGTGAAGAGGAACATCCACTCTGGGGCTCAATCCTGGAACACGCTCAAAGAAAAACTTGCTCAAAATATTGCTGAACCTGAAGTTCCGCACTCTACCTGCCTTACACTCACTGAGCTGGTGTTTCATGTTGCTCAGTAGCGTAGTGCTCCAGTCATAAATCATGGGTCTCATGCACTCCACTGCATAAAACCTCAGAGGTCGTGAGGCCTGGTGAAGTGATGCCAAGCCTGCTATCCTGCCCAATGTCAATAGTATGTCCTTTAGGCCCAGCACCTGTATAGCATTGGTAGGGACTTGAATCCCCACCTTCTCTGTGTTTGGATAGTATTACACTACAATGTACTCATCGATAGTTAGGCCACCTCCTGGCCCACCATGAGAACGAAGGTTCACCACTTCCCCTCGTCTAGATAGCCCAGTAATGAAGTATATGTCCTCCACCTCTATGGTGAGGGACATCCCATCTATCTGGAAGGACTTTGAGTCTGGATCCCAGTAATCCACCAGCATCTGTAATAGTCTTGGTTTGGCCCTCAAAACACCAAGAAACCAAAACTTGTAGAGTCCACATGCATGTAGAGCTTGTTGAGCCATTAGATCGGCCCTTACTGCTTCCTCTATTTCACCATGTTCACGCTCTCTCCAATCTAGGACCATCCTACACAAGAAATTGCAATTTTTCTCATTAGATTATTGAAAAAACCTTATGCGCGGCCTCATACGCAATTGTTTTCAAAACAGCCACGTATGTACGTGGGTTTGAGGGTATTTTCCGCGTATATCCATCCCTATACGCGGAAAAAACCTCAATTTTTGCGTGGGCCACATCTCTCATTTTAGGTTGGCCTAGAAAGCTTAATTGACCATGGAATTTCATAAAAATTGCATCAAAATGAAAGAGAAGAGCATGAGTAAATACATGGAAGAACGGTAGTGGATTCCGTCGGTTGGATCTCCTGGAATTCGCTGTTGAAAATCAGAGCTCAAATGGGTAAAAGTTTCAAATGTTTTATAATATTTTGAATTGTTTACTATTTATAGAATTTTTTCAAATATTTGAAAATTTTTACCCCCTTTCCTATAGTTTGGACATTTTCTAACCATTTTGGACCGTTTTGGACATAATTCATGTTGTAGAGGACCTTTTTCAGTGCCGTTTCAGCCGTTGGATTGACCCGTTCGTGTCGATCTCAGGTATCATGTCTAAACTGGAATATAAATTAGGTTTCATCACCGTTTTCATTTTTCATGGCCTTATGACCATATCATCATGACCTTAGGTACGAACCCACTCTGTTATGTCATGGAACCTTCTTGCTGTTTTAGAAGTGGCATGATATGAGTGGTAGAGCTTCACCTTACATGGGTACCCTAGTTAGTGCCTTATTTTCATTTGGTGCCCATGCAGACATTTTCTCTTTTAGGGTGTGGGATTCCATTGTATAGTACTGCCATGACATTTCGCAAGAGCCTCATACTCCTCTTGATCTTATGCTGGCCTATTTCCCTCAAGACTCCCTCATGTCAAGTTGTGAATGCATTATCATGAGCTTTGCCTGTCTTATTGAGCTTTATGCCGGCTCTCCTAACATTGAGTTTCAGCCATATAGCCCAACATTGTCTCATGTCTAGCCATGCAGAGCCATTTTTTATATCATTTGCAGCTTGTTTCCCTTTTTTACCGAGAGGGGATTTTCCCCCAAGTGTTGATATCCTACACATGTATCCTTGCATTGAGCATAGGTATGTTCCATTGCTTGGAACTAGTTTGTTTTTCCTTATGACACTAGTCTCCTCCTAGTCTGTAACTATAAAGCCATTTTATTCTTTTTCAAGATTTTTAAATAATTGAAAAAGTCCAAAAAAATAAAAAAACCAAAAAGGCGGACAAGGAAAGATGTTATCTGTGGCAGCTGTCAAGTCGTGTCGCCTTCGAACAAAGCACTGTATATCACATCCATTGGTTGGGTTATAGTTTGACTTTAAGAGCTGTACTCGTTTATCTGAGTTTATCTCCACTGACTGGTTAAGCTTCCAGTCCCTATGGAGCCTCTGTCGATGCCTCCTGTGTCGCAAATATGTCCCAGTTTGTATATCGAGTCTATGCTGCCTTTATTCAGTCACCATGTGCCATTATTCTCTTGTTTGAAGGAAGTTGAAGCCTGAGTCAGCCATTCCTCATTTCTCTTGACTTTGCATGTCGGCCATTCCTGGTACAATTACTGGTTCATGCACCTTATGATCAAGTCCTTCCACATTATACAGCTTTGTTGAGTACCTTGTGTTGGATGATGGGGGATGCCTTAATGCCCTCCTTCTAGTGGATTTCATCCCATCAACTTCAGATCATTTATTCTGGGATTGGAATATAGAGTCATTTTGAGTGCCTTGAGACTTGCAGTCATCAGTGGCAGGTTCTCTCGCCATCGATAGTCTTTTGGGAATACATCAATGTCCCCTGATCGATGGATCCTCTCAAGTGTTTGACCTCAACACATCTATTCACACTTGTTAGTTTGCAGTCTAGTACCTTGATTCCCATTTTCATTATCGGTGGGTGATCTCACATCTGTTAACGGTATACATTAATGACTAGTAATCAGACGATGGACTACTATGTTCGACCTCGACACCTCTATTTACACAGTAGAACATGTACTCATAGCGGTTTGTGTAGAAGACTTTCCAGATTGGTGGCATCTCTTATATGCTACCTCCTTGATCGTGCTGGTGTTCATGAGATTTCAGCTCTTGTGACTTGAGTCCAGTATATGTCAAACATTTCTAGCCACTATGGAGATCTTGATCTGTTATATATCTTCAGCCATTATGGAGATTATGGTCCTTTGTATATATTCATCATGGAGATTCTGATCTATGTATATTGTATGTGGCAATGACCACTTATGTGATATCTTGTATCATGCCTATTCATGGCCATTGTACTCTTATGTATCCGGGATTGCTATATGTATTTGTAGTTATGTGCAGAGTTGTATTATTGTACTATGCTGATTGGGTGGTTGGTATTCCATTTGGGATCCTTCATCACTCCACTTCTGGGATGGACTTATAATGTATTTCGACCATCATATGACCCCTCTGACCTCACACATTAGGGGGCATCTGTTATAGCCGATTTCACCACTCCAAGTGAATCACACTTTGTATGGAATTCCCCTATCCCGTTGTAGACTCCTTAGACACCATGGACCATTTTTTGTCCTTTGATGTTTCCTTGACCATCCCTAAAAACATGTGAAAAATGATACATGTGACTTTTAAACCTATAAGCACATATATACGCGGGTTTGAACACTAAAACCGTGTACATCGGGATGTGTACAAAATCCAAATCCTTTTGGAGTTTTCCTTGACATGGATTCGACTAAGTTTGACTCCTGGCCTTCCATATGCCTTGAGATCGCTCGGATTCGACCTTTCATTACCCCTTTGAAAAGCTATATAAGGAATCCCTTAGTACATTGAAGGCATAAGAGAGAATTAAGAGCAAAGAAACAATAGTCCATTGTTGCCAGAACTTATGCTTGAGTCTGCATCCCTTTGTCCCTTAGAGCACTGTTGTGTTCTTCCCAAGCTTGCCTTTTGCTTGTGATCTTGCTATCTAGTGATGGAGGATTGAAGTGGTGGAGACCCAAGTGGGGGATTCAGTTTTTCCGGTTCGCAGACGTGCCGACAGAGGTTGTATCTTGTAATCTATGATTTATATTAATAGAAATATATTTTCCTGTCCAATAATGTGTGTTTGAATGAATATTGTATCCATTGGATTATGTCAAATTCTTATACATTATTGATTATAAATGCAAGAATAGATCTAACACCATGATATATAGAATGCTTGTATTGTTTACTTGTTGTTGAGGAAGTAATCTATCAATTCAAGATGAAGTTGGAAAGCTCAATGGAGATCTACTTCAACCATCCTGAATAAGGTATGAGGTCTGATCCTTTAGTGTTAGTCATTTAATTTCTATTGCATATTGGAAAGGATTGATTTCTGGAGTCAAGCTGTCTGTTGTGGTATCCCAAGCCATAGGAATTTCAAGCCATAGGTTTTATAGTTATAGTATGTTGTATGATGGAGGCATAGTACTCTTTAAGATATTCATATCTCGAGGAAAAGCATCAGTGTACCTCTTCATCAAATTGATATAATATTTTTTTTCTTTGGTAGTCAAACTCTTTGACAGTTTTATTATCTTTGGGTTCTCTTTGGTCCCTATATTTTTATCTTCGATAGCATCATCAGCAGGCATCATCTTTAGGTTCTTAGTGACATCATTTTGGTCAAACAACTACTCTAGAGTAATCAGGCCTCTGGGCATATGATTACCCTTCAAATGAACTATATCCTTCCCCCCAAGGGAGTTTTTGTACTTCATGTTTTCAGCAATTTCTTCTTCACTATATTTGTCATCTTGAAAGTTCTCAAGATTGTCATTTTCATTAGCTACCTGAGTATTTACAAAATCACCAAATAAATCCAAAAATATCTTAATCTACATATCATCTTCAAATACCTTCTAGTATTTGGAATTATCTGGTATGGAGGGTCTATTTACAATGTCAACCTTATACTTCCTTTGGCAAACCGTGGGAGTTTTGAATTTACCAGCAACAATAGCTAAAGAGTCGGCCACTGTGTTTTCATATCTGGGAACTAATATGATTGTATGCTTGATAAAATAATTAGCAAACATATCCGACTCTTCATTTCTATAAGACCTCATTCTGGGATGTTTGGTTTGATAGATGTGAGTTACCTGATTTATTACTAGCTCTGAGTCTCCCATGAATTGTACCCTTTTGGCTCCTGTTATCTCCCAAAATAAAATAAATTTATTTTTGATAGTATGAAGAATTTAAATGATGTAATGGAGGATATGAAGATCACTAACAGTTTTGAAGACCTCTATTTTTTATGCAAATTTCACAAAGTTGTGGCTTCGGTGGCTTGGGAAACGGTCAAAACATCTTATTAGCCACCAAAAGATGGAAGATAAATAACAGGTGGAAGACCCCTTCAGCAGTTAGGCATATTTCTAAACTTTTTACTGCCATCAGAACATTTTTAAAGAGTGATCGGAGCTTGAAAATATAAAGGATCGGCGAGTTAGTCCACTACGGTGTTGAAACGATGGAAGACTTACAGACTACGACTTCCACAAGAAGAGGAAATTGTCGGCGATCGGAAGGAATAAATACAAATCATAAGAGAGTTGAGAACCAAGCAGCTCCACGGAGATCGAAAGAACTACAAACAATGGATCAGCGAGTTATTCCACTAAGGAGAATCAACTGCGGGAAACAAACTGACTACCGGTTCCGCCACAACATAAAACATTGATGATCAGAGGTTTTAAAGACTACATATTGGTGAGCTAGTTCCCAAAGGTGCCACAACTGTAGAGAAAATAATGATTAAAAGTTCCTATGGTGAGAGATTTTGAGTTTCGATCACCGACGAAATCAATTCGGGACTTAAAAAATTTACTAAGCATCGGCGAGATAGTCCGCTAAGGATCCACAAGGGCGGATGAAAGACTTACTGCAAGTTTTGAAACAATACAGACTCATCGATGATCAGAGGTTCTAAATACTAACCATCGATGATATAGTCCTCTAAGGAGCCGCAACTGCGAAAGAAAGATAAACTACGGGTTTCGTGAACAGAAGAAAATTTCAACGTTGGAACTTGGAATCACTAGCCGTCGGCAAGATAGTTCAATGGGTCGCTGAAATGACGGGAAACAAAAGGAATACAGATGGGCAAAGTTCACAACATTCTGATAGCATGACAATAAAGGATCATCAGCGATCGAAAGACATACAGACTAACCATCGGTGAGTTAGTCTACTGAAGAGCCACAACAGAGAGAAAAAGACAAATTGAGGCCTCCATGATCAGATGAAAATTTCGGTGATCAGAGGAACTGAAGACTACGTAGCAGTAGCATCCAAGAAAAAGGTTCTGATATATGAGCTATCACAGCTCTCGATCATCGACGAGCTAAAGGTGGAGAGCGGTAGTGTAGAGACTTAGAGCATCGACGAGCTAAAAGAAAAATCCCCCGATTGGCGACATCGGAGGTAAGGTGGTAAACTATGGAAACGTTGGGACTTGGAGCACCAAAACTATGGTCGATCGGTGATTGTGGAAACAAAGTAAAAAGTTTTGGGTGGATTGAACAAGACTGGGTACCTCAGTTCAATGCCGATACACTGGCTGTTGGCTGCAATTCCATAGAGAACTAGTAGTGGTGGTTATCGGCTACTAATTCAGTCATTAAAATACTGCTTAGGGAACTAGATCTTCATAGTAAATAAACAAACAGTCAGCAAGGTTTTGAATCCCTAATCTGGAAAAACTATTACTTCCAATTATTTTTGTGTAAAACAGATCGGATTTTCGGGATCTGTAATTTTTTTAAAAGGCTATAAAGCCCACGATTAATTTAATAATAAAGGTTTGACTCTGGGGATTTATGAGCCTATCCCATTATCAAGCGTCTCATTTGGTTTATTCTAAGTATAAGCTCTTTTTTTGTGATTTGTTCAGCCATCTCTTTCTTTACTATGTTTATTGCCTGAATGTGCATTTAGGTAATTTTCAGATTTATTAAAGGGTCGATAACTGCCATCCTATTGGTTATTTAGTGATATTTTATTTATAAACACCATCCTCAACAGGATTTATCCATTTATATACATGTGTTATGTGTGTAAGTCTGCCAACCTGGTGAGTTCTCCATCCCTGCACCTTTGTGTCAAACTACTGAACAAGTTGTAACTAAAAGCCTTGTGATTGAGTGAGCTCCATGCATGTCTTGAGAGTGAGAGGTTATATAGGTTATCCAACTTGTTCCAATTCAGAAAAACCCTAAAAATAGTTTAAGTTACCAGGAATCCTCGAGCTACAACCTAGAGGAGTTTTTTGGAGTGATAACAAAGTGGCACCGTTGCCGGGGAGAGGAGATTGAAGCTGAGCTTCCCTGGGAGATGACATAGATCCATGCTTTGATGATAGACAATGCTTGGGCACTATTACGGTTGTAATAATCTATATAGAAACTCCATTGATATAAGGTGGCTTCAAGAATACCAAGTACCAGAGAAAACCCTAAGGGGCCACCAGCAACACCAGTTTCAGATCTAGAAGAAATTTTGAGGAAAGCTAGGGCTTCGCTAAGATAGACCAGTAGTGTTGCACAAAAATCTACATCAGGTATTTCAAGAAATATTTCTGCTGATTTTTCTTTTGCTGAAACTATTAATTCCCAGGAATTTTTAGATATATCAGAAAAATCTAGGGCTTGGGCATCTTCAAGCACTACTTCTTGTGAAGATCCAATCCATGGTGACTCCACTGGGATAAGTATACCACGACCTTCTTAGCAAATATCCCCATCGGTGTTTCCTTCCACATCCTTGTCCATACCCATTTCCAATATGGCTACCCCTCCATTGTCCAAGATGGAAAGAATCCTAGTAGCTAGGTATGCACCTCTAGTTTTTCCAAATCCTCTCACAACCATGCCTACTGGCGATTATCAAAAGTATATGCCTAAGTTTACAGGGGAAGGGGATGTAACTGCTGAAGAACATCTAGAGGCTTTTTACAGCTATGTTGAAAATATTAACATAGAACAAGTAGATGTATGGACCAGAGTTTTTGTGCAAAGCCTAGATGGCCAGGCTAGGAAGTGGTTTAAGGAACTGCCTGCTGGGTCAGTAGCAAGTGTTAACACTTCTACCTAGCAGAGGGTCGAAGGACCATGATAAAGAAGAAGTAATGGTTTTTTGAAAACTTTGGTTAAATATTATGGTATAAAAGTATAACAAAGGGCGAGTAAGCGATGAATTATCATGGGATCCAATGGTGCAAAGCAAGGAAATAGAGATCGACGGCTTATAATGTGTCTGCTTTATGAAGATGCAAGAAGGATAAGGACATACGGGGTGTTTGATGAGATATGAAGATCAACGGTCACAGATCCAGTTCAATGAAATCTATGGTCATTGTGAACCCCTCCTCGTAGACTTCCACATTTGATAAAACAAAGAATCTCGGTGGAATAGGGTACGTATAGCCTCATCCAACAGCTAAGAAATAAAGGGAAATTACATCGACGGTCGTTGATGGATCCGGAGCGAGAAGTTGCATGGTGGTTGGAAACAAAAAGTGGTAGCAAAGTGGAAACCACGATACACGTGTCATATTGTGGTGCATTCCATGGGCAAAAGCAGTTTGGTGGAAACCACTGAAGGGGGCCCTCCGGAGTGGGTTCCTATATAAGTAAACTTGACTTGTTGAAGAACGATTTTTTATTTGCGTCGGACGAATGAAAAGGACTGATTTCTCACCACCCTTCGACAGTCAACCTTGGATATATGCGGCCATAGTAACTGGTAAGTCCCAAATACCCGAAATTCATCTGCCAAATTACCATTGTTGTCTGTATTATGGATAAAGGGAAATATTTGCAAGGGTTTAACCGTATTCTTGACGAGAGAGAAGAATACCTGGTTGATAGGGATAGAGGGGTATGTGATCCTTTCTTGTCTGTGGGAAGTGTATCAGTCAGCAAAGAGAGATTATGGCAATACAATTCATAGGGTAATTATATTCTAAATGCTTGTAAATTGTTTTTATACCATTTCGCTATTGAGCAGACCTTGCATTTTCCTGAGTTTGTCGAGTGGTGTGCAGTTAACTATTCGTCTTCTCAGAGAGTTATTATAAGTCATTCTATGTCTAGGATACTGTGTAAAATTGATGCCAAGGTCATCCATGAAAACTTGAACCTGCCCACCAATTATCCTGATAGTCGCGAGCCTGTAAACGAGTCCATTTTAGCTGAAGTGTACAAAAATTGTGAAACTGAGGTCCGCTGCAAATTCTTGTCCAACATCTTGAACGAGGGTCAGTCACTAGAGGGTATTTCCCTACCATACCATGTTCACATTTTCAGAGATGAGGTTCAATTAGTTGTGTCCTTAGTCTGTCAAGTCTTGGGTTTAGATGATGATTGTCTTGTCAATGAAGTCATTTTGGGCTTCCTATTAAAAATGAGTTAGATGAGTTCTGAGTCTCAGTCAGTTCATGTCTTCAGTTTAGACGAGTATCTGGCAGAAGCTATACATCTCCAGTTGAGTGAGTTTCTGAAAGTCAGGTTTTTCAAGTTTCAAACTTATTTGTTGAACATGTTGCTATGTTTGAATGTCACCGAATTGTAGTTTTTAAGTACCATATTTTCTTCATATTTGCCCAAGAAAATCAACATGTTTGAATTTGCAAATTCTATCATGACAGAACTATACAAGATGTTGTTTAACAAAGTGTTACCCTAGGTATTAGAAGAAATGAAAAGCTTGATGCAGTCCTCACTTGAGGATAGGGTCGGAGATTGGTTTTTGTACAAGGATTTCACCGTTTTGAGAATATATGGTTTTACTGGAGAGCCTTATAGGCTGCCTATTTTTCTTACTCCCAGAGTTTTTGCATTGGAGTATATGAGACAGAGAGTGCATGCTGAAGAAGAACACTTTGGAGCTTTTAAGAAACTTCCAATATCAAGTTCCCTCTTAAAGTTGGCTCTTTTATTTTTAAAAATAAAGGTGCTCTGGTGTTCATAGAGAAATTGTTAGAAAGCATGGATTTTCAAAGGGAGCAAAGGGTGAATTATGACCCCTACCATATAATTTCCTTTAGAAAACAAGCTAACAAAAATAAGCCATTTGACCACCAAGTTTTTGAATGTCTGAATGAAGCCGCCAATTTGCTTCATTTTATGGAAATTCCAGGATCTGATGAAAATACAAGCAGTGTATCGGTTGCAGTCTCTCAAGTGATAGATGTTTCTAATGTTTTGGTTAAAAGAAGTCTTTCTGGAGTTGAAAGTATGTAGATAGATGAGGATGTTTCACATAAAAATGCCAAGTTGTTTCAAGATCATAAAGCTTAAAGTGAAGTCATTTAAGATGATTTAAAAAGAGTTGTTTTGGTCCCTACAAAATCTGTACAGGTGAGTCAGTTCTCTTTTAAAAGTGTAGATAATTCAGAATCAGGCCCAGTTTTCAAGTCTAAAGAAGAGCTCATGACTAGTTATGTGGAGAAGCAAAAGCAGTCCCTAGAAGAGACAAGGAATCTACTCCCGCGGGTGAGGAGTTTAAATAATATGAAAACTTCCTTGATTTCTACCAGGGACGTAGAAAGAAATACTTTTAAATTGGCCATGGTAAGTGATAAGAAGATGTCAGAAATGGAAGTGAGATTAGACAAGATTAGTGTACCAGATAAAATACAGATACATAAACAAACGGGAGACATTATTTATTCTGATTTATTGCATGCTATAATTAGAGTTAATAAATTACAAGTTTTGGTAGACAAATTGGAAGTTCAGTTAAAACATGAAAAAGTTGAAAATAAGGCTAATTCCATTCAAATAAAAAAGATACAAGCAGACATCATAAGTTCAGGAAATGAAAAAGGTAACACCTAGGTAATCAAAAGACTCCTAGAAGAAAAAGACAACGCCCTCCAGGTATTGAAGAAAAGGCTGAAGATCCCAAGTACAGAACATGTTCCATCATCTGAATTATTAGCATTACAAGAGGAAAAGGACATGATTTATCAGGATATGATGAAGTATAAAGGAAAGTCTGTAAAATTATAAGAATAAAAGGATAAGTGGCAAGCAGAATGGAACGAGTTAATAGCACAAATATCGCAGCTGAAAAAGGATCAAAATGAAGAAAAGGAGATCATGGAGGAATTAATGAGCCAAACTCCCACTGACGAAGACTTGTCTATTGTGAACATCGAAAAACCATTAAATGATTTCTCTGCAGATGACCTACTAGTGCCCATGTCCCAAGTCAGCTTGAAAGATGAAGAAATAAGAGAATTAAAGGTGGAAAATGAAAAAGTCAAATCTGAGCTAGCCAAAGTGACTGAAAATAAGAATAGAATATTGCAAGATAAAAGTCAGCTACAAAAGAAATTTAATCAATTGAAATAAAGGAACATAGGAAAGGGGCCTCTCCAGGGAGAAAAGCACATAATTTGGGATACATTATCCGTAGAAATTACTAAGTTCAGGCAGTATTTGAACTTCATTGATGATCAAAGCATATTGATCAATCTGGCCAATCAAAGACTGAATTTAGTAAATGAAACTGTGGAGAGGAAACCCCTTGGCACAGCTCAGAATACGCTAAATTTCTTAAATTCATTTACTTACCAAAAAGTTGCATGATATAGGAGTAAAGGACAGAGTAGAAATGGTACTATGGTCCAAAAGGTGTATTCATAAACACCATCTAATGAAAACAGTATAGGGCAAAGCTGATGAAATGGTCTCACAGGTTAATGACTTCAAGCAAGCTTTTAAATAATTATTTGAAGATGGCCTTCCTTCCTTTTGGGAGGAGGAGGGATGAATGTTTTCTCAAGATAATTATCACAGCTTGCTGGTACAAAGCCATATGGATCATTTTAAATTTGACGATCTGGAAAAATGGCTGACAGGGAAAGTCATTGTGGATAAGCTGCCCGAAGATTTTGAGATATTGCAGAAGTTCCTGATCATCAGGGGAGGGTTTCCTAAAGTATCTTATGAATCCTACATGGAGCTGGACGTGTCTATTCGAGAGATGGTTGAATATGATATTCCAAGTGCAGAGCAATGGAGAGCCATAGAAAGATTTGGAAAGATAAAGTACATCCTTCATTGATGAAAACAGGTGTTGCACGCTGAGGAGCTGCTTGGAAGGGACTTGTCACCGAGTTGATTTTAATTTAATAATCTGTTAGGATCGAAGCAAGTAGTTTATTCCTAGGAGTTAGGAATATAGTTACAAGACTTTGATTAAGCAGGTTATTCAGTTACAAATCTTCTTGGAAGAAGAGAATCATTTTATTTATATAATTGCATTTATTTTATGTGATGGGGGTTGGAACCCATATTGTTGATGAATATTTTCCTGAAGACATATATTTTGGAATAACAAAGCCGAATGCATGCGGTTATCAGAGATTCTTGTGCTGTTTACATTGCAGTCTGTTTTTCCTTTCCTTTGTGATTGTTTTTCCAGTGTTTCACTCCATTTTGTTTTCTTCATATCTGGAACATAGTGTTGAATGGTTGGAATTCATATTATTTATGCTCTGATCATTGTCTCAGATATTCTATGAATATTTCTACTAAAGTTGATATAGAACTCATCTCTTGATGCTCTGTATTGATGGACTGTTCATTATTTCTTCTATCCCACATGAACTAAATGAATGACTGTGATTGAATGGTTATCTTGCCTTTGATAAAATCTCATGCATATGTCTTTGTAATATCTTTATGTATATGTGACTCCATTGCCCAATGGTTATGTGTATTGTTTCAACCATCTATATGATCTATGAGTGTTGATTTATATCCGGCCTTGTAAAATATGTATTTGAGAGATCCCTCTCTGGAAAGAAAAGCCAGTTTCTTTCTAAAGTGGTTTTTGCTGTTACCTTGGGATTTACCTTCTACAACTTGGGTGCATTTGAGTGCTAACAAATTGGCGTCATTTCCAGGGACCGAAAGTGCACATCTTCCCTGGGGAGAACGACAGAGCTTGAAGAAATATTTCTGTGGGCAAACAGGAATTTTTATCAGTAAAAAAAAAAAAGTTGTATATTTGCCCTAACGACTCCATTGTAAAACGTTTTTCAAATCTTAAGGAGTCATTTTGGCTTCGAAAAGACACACACGAGGTAATTCTGATACCGAATTCTTAAAAAGTTTGGAAGATCTCAAAAAGTTATTTAAGAGAAAATATAAAGAAAATTTAGGTTTTCCTTTGTTTGGTGCATCATCTTCTCAAGATTCTCCTATTGATCCAAAATGGGAAGTTAATGTTGGAAGGGGTTTGTTGAAAACTAAGTCTGAGTCTGATCTTAAGAATACTGAGTTTAATTCTGATATATTAGAATCTTATTTGCTGGATTCCCTCTGGAGATATTTACAACAGACTACAAAAGTTGAAACATTTGCTGTGCAAAATACGCAAAAGCCTTCAGTTCCTTTGAACCCACCTAGAACAATCGCAGCCAGATTTGCTCCCTTGCATTTGCCCACTTTATTACATGACCTTCCTCATAATTATTCCCAAATAATTTCTTTATTTGATGGATAAGGTGACATAACCGCAAAACAACATGTTGCCAAGTTTGAAGATTTCATCGACCTAGAGGAAGTTGATTACCTAGATGTCAAAATGCGGTTATTTGCTCAAAGTTTGTCAGGTGAGGAAAATAAATGGTTTAAAGAGTTACCATATGGGTCTATAATGAATTTTCAGGCTTTCCAGAATGCATTTCTAGATAGGTGGGACGATAAACAAAATCCTTTACAGCTCTTGTCTCAATATAATAGTCTCAAAAAGGGAGGTTTCGAATCTGTTCACGAATTTTCCAGCAGGTTCATGAGGGTTTATAACTCTATTCCAGAAGACATAAAACTTTCTACGGCCACTGCCAAACTGCATTATGTTGGAGCCTTTGACAATGATTTTTCATTCTCATTGAGAGAGAGAAAATCAGTGACTCTTGCTGCAATGTTTACAGATGCTCTAAAAGTGGAAGCAAATATGATGGCTAGTGGAAAAATGAAACATAGAGATATTGATAGGAGGAAAAAGGAAGAAAATTTTCCTTCTTCTTCTTCTTCTAATAATGATATCAAATTTGAAATGATGTTGAAGACAATGGAAAAGTTGATGGACAGATTAACTATGGATAATAGGGGGTTTAACAGAGAACAAGCCGACCCTCAAATCAGGAACCCCAATTTTAGAAGACCAAATCCCCCTGTCCTTCCACAAAATAGGCAGAGAGACATGAGAAACCCAAGAAATCAAGAAGAACAACAAAATCGGCCACCATTCCTTGAGAATTATGTTGCTGATGAAGAAGACCCTATTGAAAATGAAATTCATCTTTTTGGAGAACTAGATTTAGAGATATATCTTACTGAAGAAGAACATAACATGTTTGAACAGGAAGGTGGAAATCAAGAATTTGAAAGGGAGATAGAGCAGTATCAAAGGGGTTATTTACATGCTATGGATGATGTGCAGAAGAAAATCAGATTGAGAAACAGGGAAGTTTTCATAAATAAGGGGAAGGCAAATCCAAATCAACCTTCCACGAGTTCCCTAAATGTAGAAAAGGGAAAATAAATACAAAAAGAATCTCTTGTAGATTAGGAAGTTGAAAATGAGATACAAAGACACAAAAAAAATGAAGCAAGCGGCCTCGATTGATGTAGAGAAAGTTGGTTCCGGTTTTAATTTGCAAAATGAGCTTTCAAAGTTAAAAATTTATGTTCCATTTAACGATTTGCTGAGAAATAATGAATATGGAGACACTATAACAAAAATGGTCAAAGGTCAAGGAGAATCGTAATCTGATATTTTAGAGTTGAATGATGATAATACTACTATTTCATTTGGGTCAAAGGTTGAGAATTTAGAAAATGAAGAAGTCCCTCCTTTCTATTTGAGTTTGAATGTGCATGATATGGTAGTCCACAATGCTATGTTAGACTCAGGAGCATCACATAATTTAATGCCAAAAGGAGTAGTTGAAATTCTAGGACTGGAAGTGACAAGACCATATAAATATTTGTATTCTTTCGACTCTAGAAGAGTAAAATGCCTTGGTTTGATCAAAGATATGGTAGTGACTCTGAATAAATTACAATGTAAAACTATAGTCATGGATGTAGTAGTTGCAGATATTCCACCTAAGTTTGGGGTATTGTTGTTAAGATCTTGGACTTCAAAGTTGAAAGGAAGTTTACAAATGGATATGTCATATGCTACAATTCTTGTTCAAGATGGGAGCAGAAGGTTGTATAGTGAAAAGAGAACTCCTTATGTAGTAAGCAGTCAAGATAGACCTGAAGTTCATCATATATATGCTGTCGATACTATTTTGGGGTCTTCTATTCTCTTTAATGATACTGTCCCATGTGAGGTAGAAGCCACATTGTAGGAAAAGTCTAAGGAAAATAAGAAAAAAGAAATGATGAAACAAGATGCTTTGGAGGAAAAACAAAAAAGGGAAGGCTTGTGGACTATGTACTTTGATGGATCTGCTACAAAAATAGGTGCTAGGGCTGGTGTGTATATAATCTCTCCCATTTGGGATTTCAAATCTTTATCATATAAATTAACATTTGAATGAACCAATAATGTAGCAGAATATGAAGCTTTATTGTTGGGGTTGCATGCTTTGAAAGATTTGGGAGTGCAAAGGATAAAAGTTTTAGGAGATGTAGAATTGGTTATAAACCAAGTAAATGACAGTTATCAAACCAGGCATCCCTGGATGAGAGCTTATAGGAACGAAGTGTGGGACATGATTGGTCATTTTTTTTACAGAGCACACAATCCAGGTAGTTTCCAGACATGAAAATATTGTGGCAGATTCTTTAGCGGTGGCTGCTGGAAAATTTAAAACCCCTGTTGCTGGTCAGAGGGAATACCAGGTGGAAATTGTGGATAGACCATCTATTCCGGATAATTCTAAATATTGGCAAGTTTTCGAAGATGACATGCAGATCAGAATATTTTTAGAACTATCAGGAGAATTTGTAAATACTCATATTGACACCGAAAATAATGATGATGAGACCTTTCATGGCGATGAAGAACCTGGAAAAGAAAAAGAGGGCGCTGAAAAGCTGAAGAAAACCCTGGGAAGAAAGGATATTATTCAATTAAAAAATAATTTCATACCAAGAGGTTTGATCCCTTTAGAAAAACTTTTTGATCAGAATGATGTTGCTAAGAATCCTAAAGTAAAGCCTATTGAGAATGCTGTTGAAGACAAGAATATTGGCACTAAGTAGAATCCTAAGATTATAAAATTATCCAAGAGTTTGCCTGAAAAAGAAAAGGAAGAATATGTGAAATTAATGAAAAAATATACAGATGTATTTGCTTGGATTTATGAAGACCTTAAGGAGTATGATACATCTATCATACAGCATACTATTCCTATAAATCCTGGGGAGAAGCCTTTCAAACAGAAACTCAGAAGAATAAACCCTAAGTTGCTTCCCATTATTGAGAAGGAAATTAAAAAGTTATTTGATGCCAAGATTATTTTAACTCTAAGATTTTCAAAGTGGGTTGCAAATTTGGTTCCTGTTAGAAAGAAGAATGGAGAAATAGGCTATGTATAGATTTTTGGAATTTAAATAAAGTTTCTATGAAGGACAATTATCCTTTGCCAAAGATGGACCATATATTGCAGAAAGTAGTGGGAGCTAAGAGGATTTCAATGTTGGACGGTTTTTCTGGCTATAATCATATCAAAGTGCTACCTGAAGATCAAGAAAAAACTACATTTACTACACCTCGGGGCACTTTTATGTATGCAAAGATGCCTTTTGGCCTAATCAATGCCGGGGCTACTTTCCAACGAGCTATGGACATTGATTTTGCAGGAGAAATTGGGAATTTTGTGGTAATCTACATGGATGACATCACTATCTATTCAAAATATGATAGAGAACATCTGCATCATTTAGAGAAATTTTTCATGAAGTGTAGGAAATTTGGTATATCATTAAATCCAAAGAAGTCCAATTTCGCGTTGGAAGAAGGAAAGTTACTGGGCCAAAGATGGAATAAAAATTGATCCTGAGAGAGTGAGTGCAATTTTGAAAGTAGATGAACCAAGGAGTAAAAAAGAGATACAATCATTTTTGGGGCAGGTAAATTTTTTAATAAGGCTTGTGCCAAGCTTTGCTGAAATCTTAATGAATATCACAAATATGTTGAAGAAAGGTCATGAGATAAAATGGAATGCGGAAGCTAGAAAGTCTTTTTGGGAAATAAAAAAAAGCAATATCAGATGCTCCTATGTTGGTGAGTCCATATTTTACCAAATATTTCTCAGTATTTTCATATGCTTCAAAGTATACTATAGCAACAGTTTTATTGCAGAAGAATGATGAGAATTTGGAACATCCTATAGCATTTTTTAGTAAAATATTGAGGGATGGAGAATTAAAATATGACATCATGGAGAAACAAGCATATGCTTTAGTCAAAGCATTGAAAGATTTCAGAGTGTATATTCTGCATTCACATATAGTTGCACATGTTCCAACTGCTGCAGTAAAAGGGATTTTGACACAACCAGATCCGGAAGGCAGAAGGGCGAAATGGATAGCTACATTGCTGGAGTATGATATAGAAACAAAGCCTACTAAGCTGGTTAAGGGACAAGGATTAGCAAAGATGATGGCAAATTCAAATTGTGATGCTTTACAAATTAATTTCCTATCTCACCAGTTTAATCAATTAGATACAGAAGTGGAAGTAATGGCTGATTTTGTGGTGTCCCCATGGTATTCTGATATTGTTTACGTCCTTCGAAATTTACAGGCACCAGAAGGATTGAGTAAGTCAAGGGAAATATCCATAAAATTGAAAGTTGCCAAGTTTTGTATTATAAATCAGTATCTTTATTGGAAATACCCCAGAGGGGTGTTACTAAATTGTCTTTTAGAAAATGAAGCTCAACAAACAATCAAAGAATTTCATAAGGGAGATTATGGAGGACATCATTCTTGGAAGGTAACTACAAATAAAATTCTAATAGTAGGTTATTATTGGCCTACATTATTTTTAGACGTGTATAAAGAAACCAGCAGGTGTCATTAATGCCAGATTCTTTATGGTAAGAGAAAGGTACTTCCTCTTCCTTTAAATCCAATAACGATAGAAGCTCCTTTCCAACAGTGGGGTTTGGATTTTATTGGTGAAATAAACCCCAATTCGTCGGGATAGCACAAATGGATTTTGATGGCTACGGATTATTTTACTAAATGGATTGAAGCAATTCCCACCAGAAGAGCCACGGAAACTGTAATCATGGATTTTATTGAAGAAAACATATTGGCTCGATTTGGATGCCCCAAAAGAATAGTAACAGACAATGCAACTGCTTTTAAATCCAAGAAAATGATTGATTTCTGTCACAAATATCATATAAGTCTCAATCATTCAACTACCTATTATCCATAGGGAAATGGGTTAGCTGAATCTTCAAATAAAATCCTAGTAAGAATCATTAGGAAGCTATTGGAGGATAATAAAAAGTCATGTCACACCAAGCTCAAATATTCTCTATGGGCTGACAGGATTAGTACCAAAAGGGCAATTGACATGTCTTCATTCCAACTGGTGTATGGAACTGGAGTTGTTTTTCCAGCGTCGTTAGGTGTTCTAGTTATGAGATATTTCCAAGACCAGCAAGAAGAAATGAATCACATGCAAAGAAGGATAAATCAGATCATTGAGTTGGAAGAGCGAAGGAATAAGGCTTATGACAAGGTGCAGTTACATCAAGAAAAAATGAAGAATATTTTTGATAGAAGAATTAAAGAAGAACAATTTCAGATCGATGATTTGGTCTTGAAGTGGGATGCTCCTAAAGAAGACAAATGTGGGAAATTTGATCATATGTGGGTAGGTCCTTATGTTGTTGCTGGATACAAAGGACAAAATGCATTTATGCTAGAATACCCGAATGGGGTTCCTATGGATAGTAACCCTACAAATGGAAGATATCTGAAGCATTACCTGTCCTAAGGAGGAGGGTAAAACTTGTATTATAGCCTGTAAATATTTATTTTTCTTTACAAGCCAATATGGATGGTAGGCTGAATGTGTTTGAAGCTTGCGGTGAAGGCCCTAAGATTCAGGAGGTGTGCCATTCCTTTCTAAAAAATAAATAAAAATGATATATTTGCAAAAAACAAAAGACTATTTTTCTGGAAACTATTATGAAAGATTAAAGATAGGCACCTAGTCTACGAGTTCTTTGATACCTCACAGGGAGGATATCATCCCTAGATGGAGCCAGTTGTTAACACTTCTTCCTAGTAGAGGGTCGAAGGACCATGATAAAGAAGAAATAATGGTTGTTTGAAAACTTCGGTTAAATATTATGGTATAAAAGTATAACAAAGGGTGAGTAAGCGATGAATTATCACAGGATCCAATGGTGCAAAGTGAGGAAATAGAGATCGACGGCTTATAATGTGTCCACTTTATGAAGATGCAAGAAGGATAAGGACATACGTGGTGTTCGATGAGATATGAAGATCAACGGTCACAGATCCAGTTCAATGAAATCTATGGTCATTATGAACCCCGCCTCGTAGACTTCCACATTTGATAAAACGAAGAAGATCGACGGAATAGGGTATGTATAGCCTCATTCGACGGCTAGGAGATAAAGGGAAATTACATCGATAGTCGTTGACGGATCCAGAGCGGGAAGTTGCATGGTGGTTGGAAACAAAACGTGGTAGCGAAGTGGAAACCACGGTACACGCGTCATATTGTGGTGCATTCTGTGAGCAAAAGCAGTTTGGCGGAAACTGCTGAAGGGGGGCCTCTGAAGTGGGCTCCTATATAAGTAAATTTGACTTGTTGAAGAACTATTTTTTATTCACGGCGGACGAATGAAAAGGACTGCTTGCTCGCCACCCTTCGACAGTCAACCTTGGATATATGTGGCCACAGTAACTGGTAAGTCCCAAATACCTGAAATTCATCCATCGAATTACCATTGTTGTCTGTATTATGGATAAAGGGAAAGATTTGCAAGGGTTTAACTGTATTCTTGACGAGAGAGAAGAATACCTGGTTGACAGGGATAGAGGGGTATGTGATCCTTTCTTGTTTGTGGGAAGTGTATCAGTCAGCAAAGAGAGATTATGGCAATACAATTCATAGGGAAATGATATTCTAAATGCTTGTAAATCATTTTTATACCATTTCACTATTGAGAAGACCCTGCATTTTCCCGAGTTTGCCGAGTGGTGTGCGGTTAACTATTCTTCTTCTCAGAGAGTTATTATAATTCATTCTACGTCTAGGATACTATGTAAAATTGATGCCAAGGTCATCCATGAAAACCTGAACCTACCCACCAATTATCCTGATAGTCATGAGCCTATAAACGAGTCCATTTTAGTTGAAGTGTACAAAAATTGTGAAACTGAGGTCTGCTGCAAATTCCTGTCCAGCATCTTGAACGAGGGTCAGTCACTAGAGGGTCTTTCCCTGCCATACCATGTTCACATTTTCAGAGATGAGTTTCAATTATTCATGTCCTTAGTCTATCAATTCTTTGGTTTAGATGATGATTGTCATGTCAATGAAGTCATTTTGGGCTTCCTATTAAAAATGAGTTAGATGAGTTCTGAGTCTCAGTCAGTTCATGTCTTCAGTTTAGACGAGTATCTGGCAGAAGCTATACATCTCTAGTTGAGTGAGTTTTTGAAAGTCAGGTTTTTCAAGTTTCAAACTTATTTGTTGAACATGTTGCTATGTTCGAATGTCACCGAATTGCAGTTTTTAAGTACCATATTTTCTTCATATTTGCCCAAGAAAATCAACATGTTTGAATTTGCAAATTCTATCATGTCAGAACTATACAAGATGTTGTTTGATGAAGTGTTACCCTGGGTATTAGAAGAAATTAAAAGCTTGATGCAGTCCTCACCTGAGGATAGGGTTAGAGATTGGTTTCTGTAGAAGGATTTGACCGTTTTGAGAATATATGGTTTTACTGGAGAGCCTTATAGGATTTTTGTTTTTCTTACTCCCAAAGTTTTTGCATTGGAGTATATGAGATAGAGAGTGCATGCAGAAGAATAACACTTTGGAGCTTTTAAGAAACTTCCAATATCAAGTTCCCTCTTAAAGTTGGCTCTTTTATTTTTAAAAATAAAGGTTCTCTGGTGTTCATAGAGAAATTGTTAGAAAGCATGGATTTTCAAAGGGAGCAAAGGGTGAATTATGACCCCTACCATATAATTTTCTTGAGAAAACAAGCTAACAAAAATAAGCCATTTGACCACCAAGTTGTTGAAGGTCTGAATGAAGCCGCCAATTTGCTTCATTTTATGGAAATTCCAGGATCTGATGAAAATACAAGCAGTGTACCGGTTGCAGTCTCTCAATTGATAGATGTTTCTAATGTTTTGGTTGAAAGAAGTCTTTCTAGAGTTGAAAGGATGCAGATAGATGAGGATGTTTCACATAAAAAGGCCAAGTTGTTTCAAGATGATAAAGCTTTAAGTGAAGTCATTTCAGATGATTTAAAAAGAGTTGTTTTGGTCCCTACAAAATATGTACAGGTGAGTCAGTTCTCTTTTAAAGGTGTAGATAATTCAGAATCAGGCCCAGTTTTCAAGTCTAAAGAAGAGCTCATGACTAGTTATGTGGAGAAGCAAAAGCAGTCCCTAGAAGAGACAAGGAATCTACTCCCGCGGGAGAGGAGTTTAAGTAATTCGAAAACTTCATTGATTTCTACGAGGGACGTAGAAAGAAATACTTTTAAATTGGCCATGGTAAGTGATAAGAAGATGTCAGAAATGGAAGTGAGATTAGACAAGATTAGTGTACTAGATAAAATACAGCTACATAAACAAACGGGATACATTATTTATTCTGATTTATTGCATCCTATGATGAGAGTTAATAAATTACAAGTTTTGGTAGACAAATTGGAAGTTCAGTTAAAACATGAAAAAGTTGAAAATATGGCTAATTCCATTCAAATAAAAAAGCTACAAGCAGACATCATAAGTTCAGGAAATGAAAAAGGTAACACCCAGGCAATCAAAAGACTCCTAGAAGAAAAAGACAACGCCCTCCAGGTATTGAAGAAAAGGCTGAAGATCCCAAGTACAGAACATGTTCAATCATCCGAATTATTAGCATTACAAGAGGAAAAGGATAGGATTTATCAGGATATGATGGAGTATAAAGGAAATTCTGTAAAATTACAAGAAGAAAAGGATAAGTGGAAAGCAGAATGGAACGAGTTAATAGCACAAATCTCACAACTAAAAAAGGATCAAAACGAAGAAAAGGAGATCATGGAGGAATTAATGAGCCAAACTCCCACTGACGAAGACTTGTCTATTGTGAACATCGAAAAACCATTAAATGATTTCTCTGCAGATGACCTACTAGTTCCCATGTCCCAAGTTAGCTTGAAATATGAAGAAATAAGAGAATTAAAGGTGGAAAATGAAAAATTCAAATCTGAGCTAGCCAAAGTGACTGAAAATAAGAATAGAATATTGCAAGATAAAAGTCAACTACTAAAGAAATTTAATGAATTGAAAGAAAGGAACATAGGAAAGGGGCCTCTCCAGGGAGCAAAGCACATAATTTGGGATACATTATCTGTAGAAATTACTAAGTTTAGGCAGTATTTGAACTTCATTGATGATCAAAGCATATTGATCAATCTAGCCAATCAAAGACTGAAGTTAGTAAATGAAACTATGGAGAGGAAACCCCTTGGCATAGCTCAGAATGCGCTAAATTTCTTAAATTCATTGACTTACAAAAAATTGCATGATATAGGAGTAAAGGACAGAGTAGAAATGGTACTATGGGCCAAAAGGTTTATTCATAAACACCATCTAATCAAAACAATACAAGACAAAGCTGATGAAATGGTCTCACAGGTTAATGAATTCAAGCAAGCTTTTAAAGAATTATTTGAAGATGGCCTTCCTTCCTTTTGGGATGAGGAGGGATGAATGTTTTCTCAAGAGCATTATCACAACTTGCTGGTACGAAGCCATATGGATCATTCTAAATTTGACGATCTGGAAAAAGGGCTGACAGGGAAAGTCATCGTGGATAATCTTACCGAAGATTTTGAGATATTGCAGAAGTTCCTGATCATTAGGGGAGGGTTGCCTAAAGTATCTTATGAATCCTACATGGAGCTGGAGGTGTCTATTCGAGAGATGGTTGAATATGATATTCTGAGCGCAAAGCAGTGGAGAGCCATAGAAAGATTTGGAAAGACAAAGTACATCCTTCATTCATGAAAACAGGTGTTGCGTGCTGAGGAGCTGCTTGGACGGGCCTTTTCACCGAGTTTATTTTAATTTAATAATCTGTTAGGATCGAAGCAATTATTTTATTCCTAGGAGTTAGGAATATAGTTACAAGACTTTGATTAAGCAGGTTATTCGGTTACAAATCTTCTTGGAAGAAGAGAATCATTTTATCTATATAATTGCATTTATTTTATGTGATGGGGGTTGGAACCCATCTTGTTGATGAATATTTTCCTGAAGACATATATTTTGGAATAACAAAGCCGAATGCATGCAGTTATCATAGATTCTTGTGCGGTTTACATTGCAATCTATTTTTCCTTTCCTTTGTGATTGTTTTTCCAGTGTTTCACTCCATTTTGTTTTCTTCATATCTGGAACATAGTGTTGAATGGTTGGAATTCATATTATTTATGCTCTGATCATTGTCTCAGATATTCTATGAATCTTTCTACTAAAGTTGATATAGAACTCATCTCTTGATGCTCTATATTGATGGACTGTTCATTATTTCTTCTGTCCCACATGAACTAAATGAACGACTGTGATTGAATGGTTATCTTGCCTTTTATAAAATCTCATGCATATGTATTTGTAATATCTTTATGTATATGTGACTCCATTTCCCAATGGTTATGTGTATTGTTTCAACCATCTATATGATCTTTGAGTGTTGATTTATATCTGGCCTTGTAAAATATGTATTTGAGAGATCCCTCTCTGGAAAAAAAAGCCAGTTTCTTTCTAAAGTGGTTTTTTTTGTTACCTTGGGATTTACCTTCGACAACCTGGGTACATTCTGAGTGCTAACAGCAGGCATAGAAGCCCTATATGACATTTTCCTAAAGCATTGGGGAGAGAGGAGAGACCACCTCTACTATTGCACAGAATTCAGCAACCTGAGAAGAGAAAATGGTGAGTCTATCTCCAAATTTACCAAGAGATTCAATGACATGTACAACAAGATCCCCACTGAGATTAATCCCACTGGTGCCTCAGTTATGATAACCTATGCAAATGCCTTTGACTCTGACTTCTTCCTACTTCTCAAAGAAAGGAGGTCTTCCTCCTTATCACTCATGCAGTATGCTGCCCTAGAGGTAGAGTCAAACATTTTGGCATCTCAAAAGGTCAAAGGGAAGGTAGACAAGAGAAGGAAACCAACAAACTAGAATGGGGCTTCTACATCAGAGAACAAGATTGACAAGATGGCCAAACGTTTAGATAACTTGACTGCTAAAATGTCTAAATTGAGGGGCCAAGGAAATATTTCGATGAGGGGTACAGGGCCAAGTGATTTTACCCCTTGAAACCAAAATTTTGTTCCTTATAGAAGAGGAAAACCCCCTGTTCAGATTCTCAAAAGGGAGAGAAATCAAGGGGAAGACCAGAGGATAAGAGCTCCATTTCAAAACATTGTATTAGAAGAAGAACCATAATTCATTGAAGAAGAAGGAGAAGCTGAAGACAATATCCACTGCATGGAGGATGAGGTGGACTATTCTTTTTTGACCCAGGCAGAATATGAAGAAGCCCTGATTGATGAGGAGATCATTGAAGAGGTTGTCTATCACACTGATAGTCAGGAAGGTTACCAACTGAGGTCTAGGTTGGTTTCTCCCCTCAAGAAAAATGTTGTACCTATCAAGCAGTCTGCTGCACCTGCTAGAAAGGTTATTGTTTTACAAAAGAAAGTAGTTGTCCCATCGAAAGCATTGCATAAACCAGAACCTTCAGCCACACCTGATCAAGTCCAACTAAAACCTATAGCTCAGGAGGTAATATTTCCATATAAGCTTCATTATTATTTCAACCTTGAGTCTGAAATTCAAAAATTGAAAATCCCATTCCTTCTAATTGAGTTGATGAAGAACAATGCATTTAAAACCTCCATTCTAAATTCCCTTCAGCCCAATGTGCACATTGGCACTGACATCGTGAAACTGCAATATGACAAGCCTGTTGTAACCATGGGACCTATGATTGAAGAACTAAAGGAATCCTACCCACCATTCTATATATCCTTGAACATCCTTGATAAAATCCTCCATAACTGTCTGCTGGATTCAGGAGCCTCTCACAACCTAATTCCAAAAGCTGTGATGGATGAGATCGTCCTCAGCATTACCAAGCCCTACCACAATTTATTCTCTTTTGACTCCAGGAAGGTAAAATGCTTGGGCCTAATCAAAGATCTTGCGTAAAATTAACCCAACTACCTTCAAAAAGCATAATGATGGACATCCTAGTGGCCAATATTACCCCAAAAACCGGCCTCTTGTTGTCCCAGTCGTGAAGCAAAAGATTAGGTGGAACCCTCCAGATGGATCTCACATATGCTACCATTCCCATGTTTGGAGGGGAAACTAAGCGGTTGTACATAGAAAATCAGCTAGCATACATCATAAGCAAAGAGAGTCACTCAATGAATCACCCAATTTACACCGTGGACACCGATTTCGGATCCTATATTTTGCAAATTAATGATAATCAGCAGACGTCGGTTCATCTCATTGAACCCACCTGTCTGCGGCCAGAAGAAATCACAACAGCAATATGGACCATGTATTTCGATGGGGAAAGCACTCAGAACTCAGCAGGAACAGGTATAGTTTTAATCTCCCCAGCTAATGAGAACATTCACTTATCTTATAAGCTCGATTTCAAGACCACGAACAACGTAGCAGAATATGAATACTTGCTGCTGGGAGTTAAAGCAACCAAGGAGATGGGGATCATGTGCATGAATATCTTTGGGGATGCAGACCTCATCATACAGCAGGTCAACAACACTTTTCAGATGAAAAATATCAGACTGAAGGCCTATAGGGACGAGGTATGGAAACTTAGAGACTCATTTATGTTTTTTGAACTGTCATATGTTCCTAGGGATTTGAATCACCTCGATGATTCCCTGGCTATCTTTGCAAGTATGTTTGTTCCTCCTTTACCCCCTAGGCTTGGCTATGATGTTCAGGTCAAGTACAGACCCTCTTTTCCAGACAATGTAAAATTTTGGAGGGTGTTTGAAAATGATGGGGAGCTTAGTAAATTCATTTAGTTAGTGGATGAATTCGCTAACATACACATAGACCAGGAAAACCTTAACCTGGAAGTATCCAAGCAGCTCAAGCTAAAAGATAAAGTGACTAAGCACGATATTGTCCAATTTCCCAGCAACCACATACCCCAAGGTCTAGTACCATTGGAAGAAATGTTTGACCACAATGACATCCCTTTCAAGCCTACCAAAAGGGAGCTAGATCCTGCTGTCCAAGAGCTGAACATAGGCAACGAAATCCATCCAAAACTAATTAATCTATCCACTGGGCTGACTACTAAACAGAAAGCTAAATATTTCAGCTTGGTAAAAGAGTTTGTTGATGTCTTTGCGTGGGAGTATAGTGACCTAAAAACGTATGACACTAACATCATCCATCACAGGATTTCTTTGGAGAAGGACACCATTCATTTCAAACAGAAGCTGAGACCCATAGCCCCATTCTATTACCAGTGATTGAGAAAGACATCCACAAGCTCCTCAAAGCCAATATCATAATCCCCATCAGATATTCCAAGTGGATTGCAAATCTAGTAGTGGTGAGAAACAAAAATGGAGAAATCAGGTTGTGTGTGGATTTTAGAAACCTGAACAAGTGTTCCAAAAAAGACAACTATCCACTGCCCAAGATGGAACATATGTTGTAGAGAGTCTCGGGGGCCATGGTCATGTCCTTCCTTGATGGCTTCTCTAGATACAACCAAGTTGTTGTGCACCAAGATGACCAAGAGAAGACTTCCTTTACCACTCCCTGGGGCACCTTCATGTATTCTAAAATGCCATTTGGGCTAATGAATGTTGGGGCTACATTTCAGAGAGCTATGGATCTAGCTTTTATAGGGATAAAAGATAAATTTGTGCTGATATATTTGGATGAATTAATAGTTTAATCTCACAGCCATCATGATAACTTGTAGCATTTAAAGAAGGTATTTCTAAAGTGCAGAAGGTATGGAATATCACTGAACCCCAAGAAGCCCCAGTTTGTAATCAATGAAGAAAATATCTTAGGCCACATAGTCTCAGCTGAAGGTGTAAATATCGATCCGGTAAGAGTGGAAGCAATTTAGTAGCTGTCAATACCAAGGTCAAAAAGAGACATTTAGTCATTTTTAGGAAAGATAAACTTTGTCAAGAGATTCGTTCCAAATTTCTCCAAGCTAGTAAAGCACATAACAGCTATGCTAAAAAAGGATGCAGAAATAAAGTGGACTGACCAGGAAAGAAATTCTTTTGAAGACATTGAGAAATCCATCATGGAGGCCCCAACCCTGATTAGTCTCGACTATACCAAGGGGTTTTACATTTTCTCTTTTGCATATTATGACACAGTGGCAGCTGTACTATTACAGAAGAATGATGAAGGTCTTGATCATCCAACTGCTTTCTTCAACGGAACCCTTGGAGATGCTAAGCTGAAGTACGACCCAATTGAGAAGCAGGCTTATGCTCTCATAAAATATTTGAAGAACTTTAGAATCTACATTCTCCATGCAAAGTTCATTGCATATGTCCCTTTAGCTGTAGTAAAGGATGTTTTAACTCAGCCTGACATTGATGGGAAGACAGCTAAGTGGATTGACAAACTCATTGAGTTTGATGTAGAGGTGAAACTCACCAAGCTGGTAAAGGGATTAGTCCTGGCCAAAAATCATGGCCAAAGAAAACTGTGAGATGATGGGAATAAATTTCACATGTGTCAGATCAGCAAAGGTGCAGAATATGGTAGCAGCTGAAACAGAAGTAAACCAAGATCAGAATGACAGTCCACTAGTAGCTAAGAACATATCTTCATCTGAGTGGTACTCAGGTATCATTAAATTTTTCCTTAAATTAGAAGTTTCTCCTAATCTCACTTCTAACCAATCATGAGCTCTTAGGTTGAAATATGTTAAGTTTTGCATAATTGAAAAAATGTTGTACCGGAGGGATCAGTCTAGGATTTTGTTAAGGTGTCTAGATAAAGAGGAAGCAGAGCAGGTCATTCATCACTTTCATTCCAGTACATGTGGAGGCCACCACTACTGGAAAACCACAACCCACAATATCTTAAAAGCAGGATACTATTGGCCAACCCTCTTTGCTGATGTATGCACTTTTGTAAGGGCCTGTGACCAATGTCAAAGATTTGTAGGAAAGCGGCAGCTCAATTCCTTGCCCCTTAGGCTTGTTACAGTGAATGGGCCTTTCCAACAATGGGGTCTAGATTTCATAGGTGAAATAAATACATCTTCCAGTGAATAGCATAAATGGATATTAGTAGGCACTGACTACTTTACCAAATGGATAGAAGCAATACCCACCAGAAATGCCACTCATCAAGTCATCATGAGATTCTTATATGAGAACATCTTTAGCAGGTTTGGTTGCCCGGTAAGGTTAGTAACTGATAATGCATAAGCCTTTAAAGCTGGGGAATTGGTTAAATTATGTGAATCAATGGGTATTCAACTAGTGCACTCCAAATCCTATTACCCATAAGGCAATGTCCTGGTTGAGTCATCCAACAAAAGCCTAGTCTGAATCATTAGGAAATTGCTAGAGACAAATAAGAAAAGATGGGATTCAAAGCTTAATTTTTCCTTATGGACTGATAGGGTGACAGATAAAATATCCATAGGGACTTCTCCATTCAAACTAGTTTATGGCACTGAGGCCATATTTCCTATCTAGCTTATCCTTCCAGTGGAAAAGTTCTTTCAGGAAGAGGAAGATGAACCAAATTATATGATGAGAAGGGTGATGGATTTGGTGGAGTTACAACAAATTAGGGAGAAAGTGGTAGGAAAATTAGAGGCTCATCAACAGAGGATAAAGGGAATGTTTGAAAAAAGAGAAAAGGCATACAACTTCCAGGTCAGAGATTGGGTCCTCAAGTGGGATGTTGTCAGACATGACAAGGGGAAACATGGAAAATTTGACTCTTTATGGATTGGCCCTTTTTTTATATACTAGGTATATGAAACTAACACCTTCAAATTGTAGGATTTGGAAGGTGAAGAGGTATTCGATGGCCTAGTAAATGGGCGGTTCCTAAAACTCTATCTTATTTGAGGCTTTGAGGCCTTATGATTGTAAATTAGTAGATAGTAGTTTGTTTTTCTTTCAGAATAAGACTCCATGCCTAATGGAATAATACATAATAGTGTTAAGTTACTTAGTTGCTTTTAGGGAAAGACATTTTGGTCTGGGGTTCTTGGGACCTCACAGGGAGGTTCCCATCCCCAAGTAGGAGCCAGATGTTATCTCCCAAAATAAAATAAATTTATTTTTGATAGTATGAAGAATTTAAATGATGCAATGAAGGATATGAAGATCACTAACAGTTTTGAAGACCTTTATTTTTTATGCAAATTTCACAAAGTTGTGGCTTCGGTGGCTTGGGCGAGGATCAGAACATCTCATTAGCCATCGAAAGATGGAAGATAAATAACAGGTGGAAGACCCCTTCGGTAGTTAGGCGCATTGCTAAACTTTTTACTACCATCGGAACATTTTTAAATAGTGATCGGAGCTTGAAAATATAAAGAATCGACGAGTTAGTCCACTACGGCGCCGAAACGGCTGAAGACTTACAGACTATGGCTTCCACGAGAAGAGGAAATCACCGACAATCATAAGGAATAAATACAAATCATCGGAGAGTTGAGAACCAAGCAGCTCCATGATGATCAAAAGAACTATAGACAACGGATTGGTGAGTTAGTCCACTAAGGAGCCTCAACTATGGGAAACAAACTGACTACCAGTTCCGCCACAACATAAAACATCAGCAATCGAAGGTTTTAAAGACTACAGATCAGTGAGCTATTTCCGAAATGCACTACAACTGCAGAGAAAATAACGATTAAAAGTTATGATGGTGAGAGGTTTTGAGTTCCAATTGCCAACGAAATCAGTTCGGGACTTAAAAACTTTAAAAGCATCGATGAGATAGTCCACTAAATAGCCGCAAGGGTGGATGAAATACTTACTATGGTTTCCAAAACAATATAGACTCATCGACAATCAAAGGTTCTAAAGACTAACCGTTGGGGATCTAGTGCTCTGAGGATCCACAACTACAGAAGAAAGATAAACTATGGGTTCCATGAATAGACGACAATTTCGGTGTCGAAACTTGGAATCACTAGCCGTCGGCAAGATAGTTCAATGGGGCACCAAAACGATGGGAAAAAAAAGGAATACGGATCGGAGAAGTTCACAACATTCTGATAGCACGACAATAAAGGATCATCAGTGATCGAAAGACATACAGACTAACCATCGGTGAGTTAGTCTACTAAAGAGCCGCAATGGTGGGAAAAAGACAAACTAAGGCCTCCGCGATCAGATGAAAATTTTGGCGATCGGAGGAACTGAAGACTACGTAGCGACAACATCTAGCAAAAAGGTTCCGATACATGAGCTGTCACAGCTCCCGATCATCGACAAGCTAAAGGTGGAGAGCGATAGTGTAGAGACTTAGAGAATCGATGAGCTAAAAAAAAAGCCCTCGATCGGTGACGATAGAGGTAAGGTGGTAAACTGAGGAAATGTTGGGACTTAGAGTGCCGAAACTATAGAAATATTCAGATTTGGGGCATCGATGTGATATAAGAAAAGGATTTTGATCGGCGATTACAGAAACAAAGTAAAAATTTTCGAGCGGATTGAACAAGACCGGGCACTTCAGTTAAGCACCGATACATTGGATGTTGCCGGCAATTCCACAACGAACCAGCAGTGGTGGTTATCAGCTACTACTTTATTCATTAAAATATTGCTCAGTGAACTAGATCTTCAAAGTAAATAAACAAATAGTCAGCAAGGGTTTGAAGCCCTAATCTGGAAAAACTATTACTTCCAATTATTTTTGTGTAAAACAGATCGGATTTTCAGGATCTGTAATTTTTGTAAAAGGATATAAATCCCATGATTAATTTTATAATAAAGGTTCAACTCCGGGGATTTATGAGCCTGTCCCATTATCAAGCGTCTCATCTGGTTTACTCTAAGTATAAGCTCTTTTGATGTGATTTGTTCAGCCATCTCTTTCTTTACTCTGTTTATTGCCTGAATGTGCATTTAGGTAATTTTCAGATTTATTAAAGGGCTGATATCTGTCGTCCTATTGGTTATTTAGTGATATTTGATTTATAAACACCATCCTCAGTGGGATTTAGCCATTTATATGCATGTTTTATGTGTGTAATTCTACCATCCTAGTGAGTTCTCCATCCCTGCACCTTTTTGTCAAACTACTGAACAAGTTGTAACTAAAAGCCTTGTGATTGAGTGAGCTTCATGCATGTCTTGAGAGTGAGAGGTTATATAGGTTATCCGGCTTGATCCAATTCAAAAAAACCCTAAAAAAAAATTAAGTTACCAAGCATCCTCAAGCTACAACCTAGAGGAGTTTCCTGGAGTGATAACAGCTCTCGTACCTCTCAAAGCATGCATCCCTAACAATAAATATTCATAATCCGCCACATTTTTACTACATTCAAAAGTTAACTTATAAGACAAACCTTTAAAATCCCTAATGGGAGAAATAATATACACACCTGCCCCAAGGTTGTGGAAGGTGAACCTCGAGGTAACAACATAGCCACTTTAAGAAATCAATTTGGATTTCCTGTTTATAGAGAGGTATCTCTCATAGATATATAAAAAGAACAGATATAGACAAGAAATGAAATTTGAATATTGTTGTGGTTGAAACAGGGTAAGGGCACATTGCGCTATGGAGTCACAATTATCAAGAAACACAGTGCAGTTTGCATGTGAAATGTCTACAAAAACAAGATAATACTTTGATTACAGTCAATATGTTTTTGGTCTGGTGATAATGAAGAAAAGATGACAGTCCATTAACAAAGAGCACCAACTAGATGAATTATGCATTAACTTTGGTAGAAAGGATTTGTGAATAGCTGAAACGATAGACAGATCATAACAAAGTATGAATTCTAAAAACTATCACACACTTATCTCAGATATGAAAGAAAAACATAATGGAAATATTAACAAGAATGAAATGCACATAAAGAAGAGAAATCATAGACTTTAACTGAGAAATATACATGAATTTTTGCATTCAAAGGCCAGCATTTGTCTCTACAACTTTTATTAAAGATAGATCTAAAAATTACATAATGAAAAAGTATCACGTTTTTCAACCCTTTATTCCTTTGTTGAGGGTATACTTATAGTTTATTGGACCCCCGAGACCAACCTCGAAACAAGGCCAAAATTAGTTACAATTTGAGAAACAAACATCCAACAAACTCTAATGTGGAACATTTTCCATGATTTACATAAAACAAAAAATATAGAGGTAACACACATGCTCGATTTAAAATAGTAATGCATCCTATGGATTATGGCTCACTTGATCATTCTACATCTATATCTTTGATCCTCCTGTCTTCATTGGTGCACCTTGTATTTACTTCTCCCATCATTTTCAATTATCTTCCATTAATCAACAACTGGAAGATACAGATTGATCATCTCCTTAGCCAATTCCCTAAGATCCACATTTTCTGAATAAGATAAATCTGGCAATTTGATACACATAGACTTGAATTCGAACATCATCTCGAAATCTCCAGCCAATTTATCAATCACTGCTTTTCCAGATAAATATTGCTGCTGCATATCATCAAACTTCCTGTGATCTAATCTGCAACTGAGTAATCTGTCATTATACATTAGAGGAAATTTCAATTTAAAATGGGCCTTCCAAAAATAATACAAATTCCATGTCATCATGTATTAGCCAATCAAAATTATTTAGAATTAAAAAAGGGAGCACCTCTTAAACATTTTTTTAATATAAATTTGGGGATAGGTATCATAAAAAAACTAGTTTCTTTTTTCATATTTTCGACATATCTCCCTGTGTTTTTACTCAAATTTCGATCAGGAGAGCTCATTGGATGCAGAATTAAATTACGCATCCAATGAGTACCCACTTGAAACAATTTTGATGGGCCCCTCTACCCCAAAAACAATAAATACCTGAAAAAATGTGATGATGACAGCATCATCATGTTTTTCAGGTATTTCTTTTTTTGGAGGTAGTGGGGCCCATCAAAAGTATGCGAAGAGGGTACTCGTTGGATGCAAAATTTAATTATGCATCCAACAAGCTCTCCCGATCGAAATTTGAGTAAAAACATAGGGAGATATGTCAAAAATACGAACAAAAAAGCAGTTTTTTCTTTTCTTCCTCCAAAATTAATAAATATTATTTTATTAATTCTCCTTAGGAGGCCCATTTTGAGTTGAAATTTCCTCTAATGATCCTTCTAAAACCAAATTCCTCCTTTCTCTTCCCAAAATAAAGGAAGTCCTCTTTTAAACAAAGGGTTAAACAATTCAATGAATTCCTTAATTTGATGACACATAACATCAATTTTTGTTTGAACTGTTTCTAAATGATGATATTTATTCACCCCTCTTATTTCCCATGTGATAACCAAGACCGCTTCCTGGATATTCTCTTTTTTTATTTTCTCTTCTGTCAAACTGTTCAAAAAATTGATTTCATTATTAGCTGTATCTATGGGTTTTTTGTTTAAAACCTTGTTTACCATCAAGACATTTTATCTAGCTGCTTGTGTAACAATTTCCTTGTCTAGAATAAAATCCAAGTATGGCCTGAGCTTAGCTTCTTCAACTATTAGTACATCCTAGATTAGATGCTTAGATCCATGTAAGGTTGTCTATCATGTCACCTATTTTTCCAATTTATTATTCTTTTCTACTAGCTCCTTACACTTATCTTCTAATTTATTTCTTTCATGTTCTCTCTTTTCAGCTATGTCTTCCAAAATTTTATTCTGGTTCTTTAAACCAGTGATTTCTAAATCTCTAAGACTTACCTGAGACATATCCTGGGAAAGGGAATCTACACTAGATTGTACAGAAGGCGAAATAACTTGCACTTGATGCTCCTTATTTTTTCCTTTAGTTCCTTTTCCAACTCTTCTTGTTTTGTTTCAAAAGCCTTTTCCTTTTTAGACAAAGTCATGCATCGTTCTCCCATTTTTTTTCTTTTTCCTCCAACTTCAGCAACCTTGGTTTACAATCAATTAGTTTAGTGTTCAAAGCTTCTTTTTCTTTTTCAAACTCTGTGATCTTAGAAGTTTGTATAAGCTGAGTAGATGGAATATTCAACTTTTTTTTAAGTTATTGAATTGTAATTTATTTCTCATTTAACATATTTTGTGGAGCAACTCCTCCATCAGCTTGACTATCAACCACCAATAATTCCACTTGTAGCTGATTAATCTGCATTTGGTGCAATTTTTTCCACCTTATCCTTTCTGAGTAAATCTTCAAGTTTCTTATTTTTTGATTGTAACTTTGACACCTGCAATGTTGCTTTCAAAAAGTCAGTATAATTAATATCACTTGTTTCTGTATGTAAATATATCATGTCAATAGTAGGAATCTTCTTCAAATTCATCCTTAGTTCAACCACTTTATTTGTTGTCGTCACTATCAGATTCAATGTGTCTTTAGTCTAATCCCTAACAATCACTAGGGATACATCTTTACTAGACAATTTCCTCACTTCATCATACAACTTCAATTTTTCATCAAAACTTTTTTCACCCACATCTTTATATCATTCTAGCAATTTAGTATTGGACTTGTACTTATCTATGTCTCCTTCAGGAATTTTATCAAAGGTATATTCCTAGATCTCAAAGGCTGGGACGTTGACCTTCATCTGCTTCTTTTTTCCTTTAGCTTTTGTGACCTTTGCAAGTTGTTGTCCTGCATTCAATCTTTTGTTTCTTGGGTGTTCTAGTAGTGTCTTCTTCATTTATATTCATGGCTTCTAAGAGATCTCTCTTATTCACTTTTTCAGAAAAAATAGCCAATGGAGTGACATGAATAGCTGCACCAACAACACTAGAATGATATTGATGAGGAGAGGAGCTCCTTAGTGCAGATGAAAGTAAATCTTCTTGCATGTTCTGACCATTATTAATATATTTGGGGTCGTCCATCCAATTTGTTTCTTTAGACAGTCCTACCACCTGAGAATGTTGAAATGGTTTATTTTTATTTGCTTGTCTCCTATTTGAGATGACATGGTGCATCCATTATTACCCCCTCATAAGGAAAGTAATTATTGGTACACCACTCAATGAACACTAGATATTTTGGAGTTTGTTCAACGAAAAAATAAAATAAATATGAACTGAATACACCATGAGTATCATTTCCCTGATCTTTGAGGATTTTCAATTTTTTTTGGCGGTTTCTACATTATCATTTAGCAATATAGTGTTGAATATTTCAGAATCTTTATCCTCAATAAATTCTTCGACATTCTAATACTCAAGATTTTTAACCTCTAAATCTTTCATTTCAGTCATGAAATACTAGGTCAACATAGAAATGAACCTACCTAGTCAGCTGACAGATGTTTCCAAAGTTTTTCCACGGTGGCGCCTTTCACACAGTTTGAATTCTCGTTTTCCATTTCTCCAGAAAAAAAAAAATATTTTGAATCCACGTGCTTGTCCTTGTATTATTTTATTCTCCATATTGAGTGTGCATCGTTTTCATTAAAATTCAATCTCACCCATAGATCTGGAATTTTTTAATCTGGGCCCTTGATTTATGAATGTTAGTTAACTATACTATCTTATTCCCACTTATTTTACCCTTCTTTATTTTTCATGCAACTTTGAGTACCGGAATAGATCTCCTCCCTTGATTTGAAATTCTCCCCAATTTGAACTATCCATCTTGATTTGTCTTAAACCTTGATTTCTGGTTGTATGAACTTCGATATCCTCCTTATAGCTTCTATGCCCAGATTGATTTATGGCCGTAGATTCATCTTTATCTTACATCTAAACCCTTTATCACCTTCTACACTTACATTTCCCGCACTTACACCAAACATTTCCTTCCTCGCATTTTGGATAAGAGGAACCATTTTTAACTGTGGATCTACATTTAACTTTCATCTAAACCATTAAAGTATGTGGCTCATATTCAATTCCACAAATCGCAATTCTAACTTCTCTCTGTGCAACTCTAATTTGTGGAATTTATCTCAGCCCTCAATCAAAAACCACCTTTAATCTTCATCGTTCAAGTTTAACGGGCCTACCATATTCCACCAATTTCAAAAGTGAATTTCTCCATGCATGTTCAATCAGTGGAATCATTCTCTGCCATAGATTTCTCCCGATTTGATCTCATCCATTGAAACATACGCTCCCGTTACACAATCCCTAAAATATTGAAAGTGACTTTTCTCAAGCATATTAGATCAGCGAAATTCACCTCCGTCGTTGATCTAAGCCACCCTCAATCTTGGCCATGGAAACCTGCAGGTGTTTTAGCCTATTCTGACATTACAAAAAGTACTTTGCATTGTGAAACTTAGATTGGTGGAATGGACTTCCACCGCCGATCTGATATATTTTTTGATCACCGTCGTTGAAAACAATCCTCTTTACACCATTTCGCTAATCCAACACTACTACATTTCGACCCAAAATCCGACGGTCGTCATGTCGGATTTTTGACACTTTTCTGTCGCATGTACGACACTTTGATTTTTTCTTAAGCGTCGGAGAAGTGGCGTCGGTTATCCGACACCTAACTAACTATCGGTTAAGTGACACTTAACTAACCGTCGGTTAAATGTCAACCGTCGGATAAGCGACAGGTATAACCGTCGCTTAAACCATTGCTTTAGAGAGTAAACGTCGCAAAAACGACAGATATAGTTGTCGCTTAAGCGACGAATATCATGACAAGGCGTCGCAAAAACGACAGATATAGCCGTCGATTAAGCGACGGAGATGAAGAAGAGGCGTCGCATTTGCGACAGATAGATCTGATTTTTAAGCGCCACGTATTACCAATAACCGTCGCATTTACGACAGATAGCATGACAACACATCGCAAAAACGACAGATATAGTTGTCGATTAAGCGACGAAGATGAAAAAGAGTCATCGCATTTGCGACAGCTAGGTCTAATTTTTAAGTGCCACGTATTACCAATAACCGTCGCATTTGCGACAGATAGCATGACAACGTGTCGCAAAAACGACAGATATAGCTGTCGCTTAAGCGACGGCAGTGAATTTTTTTTTTTTTTTAAATATATTAAATATTTATAAGCCCCCAACCTGCCAGAATATCAACAA
>LPNX010772847.1:0-27239 GCA_001517045.1 Pseudotsuga menziesii | reverse complement strand
GAGAGTCTGAGTTTTTTTTCCACGCATCTCTGCGGCGTCAACTCACAGGCCCCTTCTTTGTCTTCTGCATCAGGCAGGAATGGCACTCTCGGACACTTACCTAAGTTTTAAGGAGGTGGGTTTTTGGGGTTTTTTCTCGCCTGCATTGTTTTTGTTTGGGGTATTTGGATTTTTATGGTTTTTGTATTATCTCTTTCCTGGGTCTCTACCTGATTTTACACCGCGGCTTTCTCTGTACTTTTTGTTTCTGGGTAATGGGTATCCTGGATTATTTCACGTTGGTTGCTTAACTGGGTTTTTTGGCACCTTTGTGAATGGCTTTGCCTGCATTGTTTTTGTTTGGGGTATTTGGCTTTTTATGGTTTTGCATTATCTCTTTCGTGGGCCTCTACCTGATTTTACACCGCGGCTTTCTCTGTTCTATTTGTTTCTGGGTAATGGGTATCCTGGATTATTTCACACTGGTTGCTTAACTGGGTTTTTTGGCATCTTTGTGAACGGCTTTGCGTCCTAACTGGGTTTCTTGCCCAGTCCTGTGCATTATTACCTCTTGGAGTCCCTCCCCTGAAATGGGGGACTAGTACCAACCAAGGGTAAAAAGAAGTGGGAAGGAGATCGCTTATGGTAAAATGCACATGTTTAGTTATCTGTCACCCTTGCATGGCAACGTCGTCTGCTTCTTCTGAAGTATTCTGCATGGTTGACATTTGCTGTATATGATTGGGGTTGACCTTTTGGGTTTCGACTTGTCTCATCGATTAACCGTGTTTTTCGTCTTACCACTTCATATTCTTTGGGCCTGTACGCCCGGTCGGACTGACCCCTTTTTGCTTTACCTGTCTTTTCCCTTTACGGGTCATGGGTTATCTCTTCTTTGTACTATTTTGGAGGGTTTAGGATTTTTTCTGATACCTTCCTCTTCTTTCTTGAGGGACACCTGTGTGGGCTCTTATTCTCCTTGGTACACGTAGGTAGGGTTTGGGCTGTCTGACGTAGGACATCTTTACAGGGTATCTGGTCCTTTGGCAGGATACTATTTTGGTGTCTCCTTCTGCTATGTGTAGGGAATATGGAAGAACAGGCACATTATAAACATCGTCGGAAACGCAGCACAAAGAACATCAAAGCTCTGGAAGGGAGATTTCGATACGTGGTTGGACATGACATCTACCTGGAACGTGTTACATCACTCTGCTCACGAGCTCTGGTCGGACATTTGGAGTATGCCAGAATGAATAAGGATGATTGGGTCGACTGGGCTACTACATTTTGGAAGCCGTTGATAAACTATATCCCGACCATCAGTCTGTTATCGCGGGGATGGATCGTTTTTGTTTTCCTTGAAGAAAAACACTGTCAACGCATCTTGGATGGGATATGGAGAATAGGCAAGGGATCTCTGGTCCTTAACCGTTGGCACAGTGGTTTTGACCCTATAAGAGAGCGCATTACTAAGAGACATTTGTGGACCCTGCTCCCCGAGCTTCCTTTCCCGCTCTGGAACAAGAAGGTTCTTAAAGGTATTGCAAATTCTATTGGTCGATTTGTGGATGTAGATCCGGACTTCCACCTTGCATATGACAAGAGGATGGCTCGTGTTTTGGTTGAACTCGATGTCTCACGAGGGCTGCCGGCAGAGGTGGAAATACTCTGTGGGGAACGAATTCTCATCCAGAGGTTGGATTACCTGCGTGTACCTTTTAGATGTAATTTTTGTTTTGAAATTGGACATCTTCGGAAAAATTGTCAATCTTTCCAGCAGAAGGGGTCTGATTCGGGTTCTGAAAAAGATCATGCTGACAGTGCTCGCTTTCTCAACACTATGGAGGGTGCCCCACCAGCTAACAATTATCATTCTCCCTTTCCCACTGATTATTTTTCAGAAGAGTATGTGGGTGAAGTTGAGGGTTTGATAATGTCTCATAGAAATTGTTCTCTCCCTGCTCCCTCTTGTGATCCATGTGACCATCCTTGTCCTACTCTGCAGCCGAGGATAGAGGTTTCTTCGGACTCTGTACCTGTACAGGACTCTTTATCCCCTGCTCCCTCTTGTGATCCATGTGACCATCCTTGTCCTACTCTGCAGCCAAGGATAGAGTTTTCTTCGGACACTGTACTTGTACAGGACTCTTTATCACCGGACACCTGTCATAGGGATCATCCTTCGGGGGATTCTCTCGCCCCACATTACATTTCAAAGGATACCCTATTACGGTCCGATCCACCAGTCTTGAATCCTGATGTTCCCCAGCTATCATCCTTAGTGGACTTCCCTCCCCTGACCTCGCACAGGTCTCCTCCTTCATCACCTCATCCTCCTCAGAGTCCTATTTCTTCCTCTTCTTTTACTGACCCCACCCTTAAGCAAACCCTTACTATTTTTAGTGTGGTTACCCCGACATCCCCCTCTTCCATTCCCATAAACTATGTTAGGTTTGAGAACGTCACCATCAGGAAGAAAAGAGGACATAAAGTCAAATCACAAGTTGATCTCTCTTCTGCTTCTCCACCTTATATACCACTTTCTGTGCGTCTTGATAATGCTGTTTGTAGTTTTTCTTCTAGGGGACTTAGAGCACCGTCTCCCCATAAAGGTTCCCCATGAAGATTATTTCCTTTAATGTACGTGGCCTTGGAAGCAAGGAAAAATCTCTGTGCCTCCGAACCCTTTTCACCTCTCTCAAGCCTGATGTTATACTCCTTCAAGAAACGATGTGCAGTTCTTTACTAGCTCTGTTGGCCTTTTCCAAGATCCTCCCCTCCTGGGAATTTTGTGCGGTCGATGGTTTGGGACTTTCTGGTGGTCTTTTAACGGCTTGGAATCCTTGGGTGGTTAGATGTAAAGCCTTCAGAATCTGTGCGGGTCTCCTTATCCAGGCGTCTTTTAGGGGATTACCCTATCCCATTTCGATTCTGAATGTGTATGGGCCTTACAAAGATCGTGGTACTTTCTGGGATAATGCTTTTGACAGTGGGTTTTTGGGAGCTCCTGAACTGATTTTGGGAGGAGACCTTAACCTCACATTAAACTCCTCAGAGATTTGGGGTACCAAATTATGCTCTGACCCTCTCTCCAGTTATTTTAAAGGCCTGTTCGACTCTCTGGAGCTCTTGGACATTGCTCCTCCCTGTGCAGGCCCTACTTGGCGTAATGGCCGAGTGGACTCTGAAGGGATCAGCAAAAGATTGGACCGGTTCTTAATCTCGGGTCATCTCCTTCCTTCCTTGGGCTTATATAGGGTCTGGACCCATTGCTCAGATATATCTGATCATTACCCTATCATTTTGGAGTGGAACAAGCACAACTCTTCACATAACTATCCCTTCAAATTCAACAGATCGTGGCTGGATGATTCTGGTTTTACGGATTGGGTCAACCCTCTCTGGTCTAGTCTTATTAAGCATGATCCTTCTTCTGACCTGGACTCTCTTTTGTGGAAACTGCATACCCTAAAGAAGAATACCAAAGGATGGATCAAAGACACACAATCACAGATTGACATTGATTTATCCCACATTGAGGCTTCTATTTCCTCCCTCCTTTCCGGCTCATCCTTTGGTTTACTCACCGCGGAGGATCTAGCACTTCTGGATCACTTAAGATCTGAGAAGAAAAAGATTCTGAACCATACCCTTCTTACCTGGCAATTAAAAAGTCGATCAAAATGGGATCTTGAGGGGGATGCGAACACTAAATATTTTCATCTTTTGGCCTCTGGTCGACGCAATCAGAATGCCATCTGGGCATTAGCTGATGAGAATGGTATCCTTTATGAAGATGAACAAGCACTCAAGTCCCTAGGTCAATCACATTTCTCTTATATCTTTAAAGATGATGGGGGCACTAATCTTTGTCAGCAACTAAAGGTCATACAACTTTTCCCTAGAATGATCTCTGATGAGGATGCTCACAAACTTACATGTCCAGTGGTACTAGGTGAAATTGAACATGCCCTTAAATCATTTAAAAAGGATAGAAGTCCGGGACCGGACGGTTGGCCTGATGAGTTTTACATATACTTTTTTGACCTACTTGCTAAGGAGCTTTTATCTGCTGTTGACTCCACTAGGGTCTCTGGCATTATTCCTTCTTCCCTAAACTCCACATTCATTGCTCTTATACCTAAGAGGGATAAGCCACAGACTTTTTCTGACTTCCGTCCGATTTCTTTGTGTAATCTCCTGTACAAGTTAATTTCAAAGGTCATAGCTGTCAGAATCAAACCCTCTCTGGACAATGGGATCTCACAGCAACAATTTGGGTTCCTTAAGAACAGGCAGATTACTGAACCTATTGGTGTAGTCCAGGAATCCCTCCACTCTATCAAAACAAAAAATCTCAGTGCTTTTATCCTCAAACTTGATTTGGTAAAAGCATTTGATAGAGTCAACTAGACTTATATTCGCCTCATTCTCATACGAATAGGTGTTCCTCTCCAGACGGTCAACTGGATCATGGGTTGCCTCACATCGGCTACTTTTGCTGTTTTAATCAATGGAACACCCTCAAACTTTTTTCCTGCGTCTCGTGGTCTTCGTCAGGGGTGCCCTCTCTCTCCCCTACTCTTCATCCTGGTAATTGAGGGACTTAGTCTTCTTATAGCTGATGCTCGCAGGAATGGCCTTATCAGAGGAATACAGATCTCCTCCTCACTAGCCCTTACACATCTGATGTTTGTGGATGACGTTATACTTTTGGGAGAAGGAACCTTGCAGGAATGGGCTGCTTTTGAAGTGATCCTGGACACTTTTTGCAAAGCATCTGGGATGTTAATAAGCATGGACAAATCTGTCATTATTTATAATAATATTCCTAATACTGAACTCCTCACTCTGACCAGATTGATCCCTTACAAACAGCTCCCCCTTTCATCAGGCTTCAACTACCTTGGCTATTATATTAAACCTCTGGGATATAGAACCCGGGATTGGGATTGGCTGATAAAAAAATTTGAGAACAAAATCAGTCTCTGGACACATAAATTACTCTCTTTAGGAGGTAGATTGATATTGGTGCAGTCTGTTCTCTCTAGTATACCTGTATACTAGATGGGGCTTGCTCCCATCCCGGCATCTACCCTGCAGAAACTTAAAAGTATTACTTTTGCTTTTCTATGGGGCTCTTCAGATACAAATCGCCAGTATCACCTAGCTTGCTGGTCAGATCTCTCTTGGCCAAAAAAATATGATGGATGGGGGATCAAAAATTTCTTTTGGTTCAGCATATCATTAAGACTCAAGACTTTCTGGGGAGTTCTCTTTAAGGACAGTCTTTGGCATCGTGTAATTGTTACAAAATACTTGAAGAAGGTTTCTGTGATTGAATGGCTACGGAAAAAAAAATTTAGTACCCATGGCGTATCTGAATTTTGGAGAGGTTTTATTCAGACTGTTCCTTGGCTTGGTAGATACACGGCTTGGCAGGTTGGAGATGGTAAAGGTATACTGGTGGGTGTTGATCCAATTATTGGTAATTCTCATACTTACATTCTACATGAGGGTCTGAGATCATATCTTACAGACTTGGATATTAACACTCTCGCCCAGGCAAGAAATACTTTGACAGATGCGCAGGGTTACTGGTATACTGTAGAGGAATTATTATTAGAGGGTGAATGGAAAATTGCCTGGACTTCATATACTCGGGCACTTGATCTTAATGGTATCAAACTTATAGAGGTATCTGATTCTTTGATGTGGGAGTACAATAAGAAGGAAGGTCATGTATCGGCCAGTAGCGCATATGATTGTATTGTGGATTTTTACAGGCCTGCAGGGGGGAAGAAAACTCCTTTATTGCTGTGGCATTGCTCTCTGCCACGGAAAATTGGCTGTTTCATTTGGTTGATGAAAAAAAATTGGATTCTGACATGGGATAATCTTCAAAGGAAAGGTAAACAAGGTGCTGGTATTTGTATTTTATGTTTGAAGGATGAGGAATCTGTACACCATCTCTTCACTCGTTGTCCAATATGGAACAGCATGAGAGAACTAATATGTGATCTTCTTCAGATTAATTTTCCTCCAATAACTACCTCCATAGCTGAGTTTTTGGATTCTTGGATTACTAAACATCCAAGTGGATCTGATTATAGATATATACCACATCATTTGTGCTGGATTATCTGGAAATCGTGAAATAAAGCCATTTTTGAAGATAAAAGCATTTCTGTACTGGGTATTTTCCATCAGTTTTTGAATGCTGTTAAATTGTCACCTGCGCGACCATTTACAAAGGAGAAAAAAAGCAAGAAAATTAGACAGATTGGGCAAGCCCCTGTAATGATTTTTCCTTGTGGCTACTTTGATGGTGCTTCCATTACTTCATCAGCGGGAGTTGGTTTCTGTCTATTCCTAAAGGAGAATCACCATCTGGATTTTGCAATTGGGATTGGATGTGGTACTAATACGAAGGATGAACTTTTGGGTCTTTGGGCCCTATTGAAATCTTCCCAAATGATGAGAATTCCATTGGTCAAAATATATGGTGATTCACAAATCATCATAAACTGGGCCAAAGGAGTCAATATTCTCACCCCACCAGACCTATTTCACTGGTGTCGGGAAACAAAAAAGCTTATCACAAGCTTTCAGGATCTTACATTTTGCCACATCTATCGTGAACACAACCGGAAGGCGGACAGTTTATCAAAACCAGCTCTCTCACTAGTTCCTGGTTATGGCTGTTTTTTGGAATATTATGATGATAAATTGGTTAGTAACAACTCATTTCAGTTTTTCTGAGTTATGGCTACAGACAGGAGAAGTATATTTTGTTTTTGCTCCAACTGTGAAGCTCTTTTGATATGCAGATCTGTCCCTATTTGTTCACGATAGATTGGGCCGACTGTACTAGATCACATATGATGAGAAAAATTTATGATGGGAACACTTTATATTGTCGCCAACCCCTGGCAGAATCTAGATGGTCTTTCTCCTTTTTGAAAGGACTTGTTACTGTAACAGTTTAGTGATGTAGCCCTTTTGGGCGGGTATATTACAATGCCCTTTGATTCTTTTTAATAAGAATAACAAGGTCACCCTTTTTTCCTCCTGAAAAAAAAAAAATCCCTTCATCCCAGTAACTGGTGGGGAAACGTTGACTGGGAAATTGTTAATTACCTAAGTAACAGCCACCGATTGTGGGAGCGTTACATGGCAGGCCTGGACACCGATTTTGGGCATTACCATAATCCCTGGACACTGATTCAGGGGAGAGACAAAGAAAACCTCTGCGTTGTTTGGGCGCTGCCTAAAATTAGTCTTTGCCCGTCTTGAAAAAGGAAAAAGGAAATCACTAGGGGGGGGTGATGGCTGCGAGGGGATGCATTCGGGATCAATTTCATAATACTATGGAAGAGATCTCTGCATTGTATTAAGGGGAGGACCTCTGTGCATCTTTGAAAGAGGGGATCTCTGTGATGGAAGAGAAACAAGCTACGCCAGACAGCAACCAGCCACTGAAGGCGCATTGTGAGTTGGATCTCAGCTTTATTCACTCTTAAAATAAGGTATCAGTGACCTAGCTCTCATTTTTTCGTTAGCTGCTAAGCTAGAAGACTGCGTGTGAATTTTCTCAGACAATCAGTACACCGGCTTATATAAGGAGAATTAGATCCCATTTTTATTTCCTCACTGGTGATGTAAAGAGTTTTGCGTTTGGGTTTTTAGGGTTCTTCTTTTGAAATATTTTTCTGAATGATGCGATTTGCCCAAATATTGGAAGTCGCTGAGCTTATGGTTGGGTCTGTGTTTGAATCTTTCTTCTGAATGATGTGATTCCCAGAAAGTGGAATATTGCTGAGTATATTGTTTGGTTTGGTTGCCTAACTTACTGTTCTTCCTATATTTTTCTGCCTACCCAAAAGATTGAGAATCGATTGGATTCCCTTTTTTAATCATGCGATTGCCGGAAGCATTTTTAAATCACTATAGGCATTGCATTTTTTTTCAGGTTGAGGTTTTCTTTTGTGAGGATACCCTCCAAAATTTACTGTGTTTCAATAAGTAGGCATGCGCAGGTCAGATCAGAGGATCGGGATCTTAGTGTTGCAGGTTTTGAGATCTGCGATAATTGTTTTAGCCTCAATTACATTTAGGTATAGGCAGATCCCTCGAATCATTTCCACCAGTTGTCGGTTTAACCTGCTATACGTTTTTAAATGCCTACGAATACTTATACTGTGTTTCGTATGGGGGTATTGCCCTTAATGAATAATGGTTAAATTTCTGCAACGTCTCCAGAAATAATGGTTAAATTTTCTGCAACGTCTGCAATGAATAAGGAATAATCTATTAGTATATGCTGCGGGAATTATACCCTATCTTTGCGTGCATAAAGTATCGTGTTAAATTGATGACTTAGTGAAATGTCTATGAAAGCGCTCTTGCCGAGACTATGCATCTCAACGATTTGTCTCAGTATTATTTTATATAAATACTGCTGTGAGTCTTGATGATGGTGAACTTAGATATACGAGGATGTTCTGTCTTAGATTAATCCCTATAAAGTCTGTGACTAGTTTGATAATTTTAATCATAGTTTTAAGATAGTGTTTGTCTTAATAAATAATCCTCTAAAATCTGCGACTGATTTGATGTTAATAATCGTAGATATAAGACTGTTTTCTTTGTCTCAATAAGATTCATAAAAGGGCTGTGGCGTGCTTGTTGACAAAACACTTCATTTTATCTTAATAATATCCATATAAGTTCTGCGATGTGCCTTGGTAATATTGAACATAGACTGTTATCTGTCTTAATAATTTTAGGAAAAGATACAAGGACGTTTGTGTCACACTAAGCCTGTTTATTAAAAGGAAATAAAGGGCTATAAGACTCAAACTATAAGATTTGAAATCGCATACTGGTTTATGTGGATGAGATTGTTGAACGTAGAACTAATTTAGTCCATTTGGGTTTGTGCATTGATGTTGAGATTAATAACTACCTTGCATTGGATGTAACCCTGGCTTCTCCTTGAAAGGATTTTTCATTGAAATTAGTGGAAGGGGTAATGAAATGCTTGGTGAGGAGCACTTGAAATGTAAATTGAAAGATGTGCAAGCAACAGAGTTGTTGCTGATTGTAATCTTCCCTTTTGAAAATTAATATTACATGACACAGCTCATTGGTGGACGTAACCCCGAGATTGGGGCGAACCACGTACATGTGTTGTCTTTTGGTTTTTGTGTGAGAATGTTTAATTTTTATCTATGTTATTTTGTATACATATAACATTATGTTGCAACCTTGTCATCTATTACCTTTTAAATGAAACTCATGGTTACCCGTACGACTTGGTCCCTAATCCAAAGAGTGGTTTTGATGGCACCTTAATAATAAAGATTTTTCTGCTGTGAATGATAATGTATCTCCGCTCACTAGTGAAACTAATAAAGAGTTAAGTCATGAAATGAAGCTGTAAAATGGTAAGTGATAAAATAATGCTGCAATTGCTAATTCATGAAATGTTACAGGGTAGGATAATACGGTGAATTGTTTAGTCATGAGATGATACTTAGAAATGTTGAAATATGATGTGACAAATTATAGAGAAATATCATATGTGTGTCAACTACAAAATAATATCTTTTTCTTCTCAGTTATTAAGTGTGGAAGGATCGGATGGAATCAAAGGTAGGTACTCACCTGCGACTCTAAGAACTTTAATAATGCAAATCATAGAAATGATATAGACTGGTTGCATATTCTTGTTTGGTCCCTAATGAGTTGGAAGGGTGTAAGTCATCGAACCGCTGTCCTACAAGATGTGTACTTTTAATAGTATTGCATTTAAAATTGAAATTTTTCTTCATCGAAAGGCCTTGTAAATTTGCCACTAACATGATTGGCTCGTGTCAAAGTAACAGCAAAACAAAATTTTACCCCTTTTCACACATGATGACATTGAGGTGTAAGAGGTATATTACAGTTCAACGTTTTGAGTTCGCTCTTGAAAATGCACGTTCTGAATTAGAATATTCTGCAATTTACATACTACTCCTCGCTCTTCGCTCTTGTTGTTGCGTCCAGGGCCGCTTATGGTAAGTTGTGGTTTGTACTCGTAGTGAGGCAAAAATCCAATGAAAGACATTTAATAGACCGAATTCATATCAACTAGTCTCATGCTATTTACTTTAGTTACTAAGGTATCTCTTCGATCACACAGTGCCAAGCTCAACATCACCCTAGGGTGTGGTATTTGCATGGGAAATAACGAAGCACTATCACTAAAAAATGTTAATGTAGTGCCATGCAGGTTTTCAAGGATGACCACTAGGGTTCATCCAAAATAGTATGTTAGTATTTACTTTAGTTAGCATGGTATCTCTCGGATCACATACTCAAGCTCACATTTACATTAGAGATCACCAAACGGTGTCGTATTCGAATGGAAAACCAGAAAATATTTTCCACACGAGAAATGTTAGTGTAAGGCCATGAGTGTTTTCAATGATGCCCTCTAGGGTTTGAAGCTGGTCTGTAGATAGAAGAACATTAAGGTATTTTTCTTAGTTTTGATTTACTTAACTGCAATATATATCTTTATGTAATAAGATATCTTTATTTCTTGAAATTTTGGTTCATAAATTCATTTTTTACTAGGCAAAATTTTTATTTATTTTTTCAATAAATTGCAATTCTGTGTAAATTTAGAAGTTCTATTTATATGTGAGTCACCTTGTTTAGTGCACCCACTTGTGAAGATTTATTTTGAAAAAATGCTTAATGGTTTTTTGTAAAATTCAAAATGCAATGGAAAGTGTGGTCATTTCTTGTTTCCAATTATATTATTATTTTAAGATGACCTCCCATGTCTGTGTTTTTATTTTATTGCACATTTTAAGGTGATCTGCTATGAGGTTAATTCCGATATTATTGGATTATGGTTGAATTTGAATGTGTGGTGTAAATATTTTAGTAATATTTAATAGTTTCAAATTCTAAATACCTTTTTAATGTGATTATATTTTGTTTAGGCTCCCAAATTAAGATAAAGATTACCTTCAATTTATATAACTATTTTATTAAGGGGAAATGATTTTATTTTATATATTTATATTTATTTTAGTATTTTATTTATTCACTTGTGCTATGCCCACTACCCAAAGCAAAATTGAAGTGATGAGATTCATTTAGGTATATCAAGAAAACTACACCTCCTATGTTTTCGGCTGAAGCTCCATCAAGAAAACCACAAGGAAAGACCAAAACAGGATTAGAACCAATGACTCGAACCTTTTGAGCTTTTAAGGGAGCAGGGTAGGTAATAAGGAAAAGATCAATGCTGGAGATGAGGGCTTGGAAGACAGGTTTCTTATCCTCAAAAAGACACTGATTTTGAAGGAGCCAGATGCCCTAGAAAGTAAAAGGAGGCAGAAATCTGAAAGAAGTTGATCACAAAGGAGAATTATACCAATGAACCAAGAGGGAAGAGACCGAACAATGTCTTGGTAGGGGAAAACCAAATTTGGCCCCATAATGAGCAAAAATTCCAACACTATAAGGACAAGAAAGAAAGAGATGTGGTATATCCTCATAACTCTTTTTACACAGAATACATCTACTCAGTCCTTGGTAACCTTTATGCTGCAGATGGTCCCAGGTTAAAATACGATCACGCGCTAAGAGCCAAATAAAACAAATAATTTTCAACGGAATGCGCAGAACCCAAAGGAAATTCAGAGCAAGATCTTGTTGCTCATAACCTTTTGCATGGAGAGTGCAATCATATCCAATTGAAGCTATTAAAGACCCCACATATTTGTTAAAATACCATATTAGAGTATCTTGTCGGTTATTAAGACGAATTCTACCATATTCCAGACCTCTGATATAATTTTCCCATAACAATTTCCAGTCACCTGTCAATTCTAATTCCTCTGCCTTAAACCAAAATCTAGATTCTGAGGAGGTATAATTCCAGGCATCGGCGAGGGAGGAAATTCCATAATCCTCTAAATAGTCTCTCAACGCTCTCGGAAGAATGAAGGAAGAGCCCAAACCCACAATCGGGTCAGCCCCACTACGAATTGAAGAACCATCTCCTGCCATCCAAATCATCCCTTTTCCAATCCACGGAATGGGTTTAATAAATCCTTTCCAAATAATCAAAGGGTTCGAGTTTTTGAAAAAAATTTCCCTAAGCCAAGAAGATAATGGCCTATTTTTTAGATATTTAACTGAGATGGGATGATTCCAAATTCCATCACTGTTAATGGCCAACCAAAAACATTTCATTCTAAATGAAATACTAAAGCTAGGCAAATGTTTAATCCCCCATCCCCCAAGGGAAGTCGGATGAGCCAGAAGCTACCAATCAGCTAGATGGAACTTTTTATAATTTGATGTGGTGCCCCAAAGAAAAGAGAAAGTGACTTTTCTGAGCTTATCCAATATGGAAACGGGGATGGGCACAAAGGACAACCAAAAAATAGGTATACCTGTAAGTACCGATCTGATGAGTACTAGGTGCCCCCTAAAGACAGAAACATGTTCGTCCAATTAGAAATCCTTTTCTCAAATTTTTTGACCAGCCAATGCCAAGATTTTATCAGATACCCTGAAGGTTTGAGGAAATATCCAAGATAAACAAACCCTTTATTAAGAAAATCAAATTTATATGGTAAGATGCTAGAAATGCTTTTGAGTAGATCCTCATCCAGATCATTGTGAAGAAAACAAGATTTATTTGAACTGATACACATGCCTGAAGCTTCACAGAAAGTATCCAGAATTTCCTTGAAGGCCAACCAATCATCATAAGAACCCATTCCAAATAAGAGCACATCATCTAAAAAAAGTAAATGTGTGAGAAAGATTTGGGGTGAAATCTTGATACCCTTTAATTTACCAATCCTTCTGGCTTCCGCGATCAAGAGGCTGAGACCTTCAATAACCAGAATGAATAACAGTGGAGACAAGGGACAACCTTGTGTGATACCGTGAGTGGCTGGGAAGAAGGAAGAGGGGATGCCATTGACAAGTATGGCAAAATTAGCTGATGACATGCATCCCATGATCCAATTAACACCAACAAGGGGAACCCCAATCTGGATAAGAATAAGATGAACAAAGGTCCAGTTTACTCTATCAAAAGCTTTTGATAGGTCCAATTTGAGGATAAGAGTAGATCTCTTATGAATTTTCACAGAATGTATGACCTCCTGCACTATGGCTATGGGCTCAATGATTTGACGATTATTTAGAAATCCAAACTGCTGAAAGGATATGGAAGAGTCTAGGAAGGGTTTGAGCCTCAAGGCAGCTATCTTCGAGATTAGCTTGTAGCAGAGATTACAAAGAGAAATTGGACAAAAATCCGCAAAAGTAACAGGCAGATCTAATTTAGGTATCAGAGCTAGAAATGTGGAATTAATAACAGGGGAAACTCTACCTTGAATTCTAGAAGATTCCACTAGGTTAACAAGTAGGGGACCCACGAGATCAAGAAAGGTCAAATAGAACTCCACATGCCACCCATCCAGACTAGGGACCTTGTCTTTTTTAAAAGTTTTAAGTGCATTTTCAACTTCCAGAATAGTAACCGGTCTAGTGAAAGTCTTAGCCTCAGACGCACTGATAAATGAGGGGAAGAGGCGAAGAATTTTAAGCTGAGCAGCAATATTGGTCTGGTTGTCTTCTTCAAAGATATTTCTGAAGTAACTAGTCCCAAGAGCTTTTAGACTAAGATCATCAGAAACCCAAGTGCCCCTCTCATCTTGTAAACTCCACATTGCATTATGATTTTTTCAAGCTAAGGCTACAACATGAAAATATTTGGTGTTTGCATCACCCTTAGAATCCCATGTAACCCTACTTTGGAGTTTAGCAGAATATATTTCATGGTCTAAGAACTTGTGAAGACCATTCTTGAGTAAGAGTAGTTTCTCATCCTCTTCTTTCTTTAGGATAGCTGAAGGAGTGGAAGATAGAAGGGCATTTATCTCATTCTCCAAGACAGCAGATTTATCCTTCATTCTCCGATTTTCTTCTTTAGACCATGACTTGACCTTCTCTTTTAGGATACAAAGTTTGTAGGAAAGTTTAGACATAGGATCCATCCCGTGATCAGATCGAATGAGGGGCCTTTCATATCATATCATTTTAATAATGTCCACATTATCTAACCAGGCTTGATTGAATTTGAATGGATAAGCACAGTTTCTCTGATGGTCTACCCACTCAAATAAGATCGGGATGTGGTTAGAAATCCCACACCTATGAGTCCAAACCCGATACTTAAGAATAAAGCTAACAAGTTGCTCTGATAACAAAAAATGATCCAATATTTTTGAGATACCTTCTTCCCCCATCTTACCATTCCTCCAGGTAGGGCTTGCTTTAGTTTAAGGTTTCTTTCATTATGTTTTTGATTGCTTATTTGTTTCTATCAACATTTAGCCTTATTAAGTATTAATACTTATTATTGTATATCTTATTTATTTGAAATACTTTTACTTTTTTCTTATTATATTGTATATATAATTCTATAATATATAATATATGTGGAAAAAATATTAATATTTATTTTTAATTGGAAGAAAAAATTTCATAATATTTATTTGTGCATTACATTAGATATAGGTTAAGGTAAGTTAGAATAAATTAAATTAATGTAGATTATCTCACGATTAGAATGGGAGAGGGCTTGAGGGAGAGGGAGAGTGGACTACAGAAGGAGGTGAGTAGGGGGGACGGAGAGGGAGAGGGATGAGTGTGTGTGTGTGTATCTGAGAGAGAGAGAGAGAGAGAGAGAGAGGATGGTAGGGAGATGTAGAGGGAGGCATGGAGAGAGGGGAAGTAGAGGAAGGGGAGAGGCGGTCAGGAGGATAGGGGAATGGGGTTGGAGTGAACTGGAGAAAGATAGGGTAAGGACAGAGAGGGGGCGAGGGGAGAAGATGAGAGGATTCAGGAGGAGGGGAGTGGGAGGTAGAGGAAGAGAGGGCGACGGGGGAGGGGAGAGGGAAGGCGATGAGGGGAGAGATAGAATGAGAGAGAGAGTTAAAGGGGGAGGGAAAGAAAGGAATGATACTAAGTGGTGTTAGGGAGAGGGAGGGAGTCGAGGGAGGGAGATATGGGGAGATGGGAAGATGGATAAAGAGGGTGTAGATCAAACAGGGAGGGAGGGTGACAGAGAGAGGGGAGGGATGCGGGAGAGAGCAAGGAAATGAGAGAGATAGAGAGAGGGTGGGGGTGAGGCGTGGGGTACGATGCGAGGAGGTGGAAACTGGAGAGGAAAGGAGTAGGGGAGAGTGTTTCGTAGTGATATGGGGATCGAGGAAAGGAGGGAGGGAAGAGAGAGCGATGGAGGGAGGATTTTGAAAGGGAGGGAGTGAGGGGAAAGAGGGTAGAGGGAGGGAGAAAAAGAGGGAGAGAAAGAGGAGGGAAACTAGTAACAAAGTAGATTCCAATTAAAAAGGAAATGATGAGAATTTTGAAAGTGTTAAAAGTGATTAAAATATGCATTGTGTAAATCCCATTTTAAGTATTATTGGGTTTAGCTTTACTTGGATTAAAGTGTATCATGTAAAAAAAATGTAATATCTAGTTATTCTAAATAACAAAAGAAATGTTGGATAAATACGTCCTAATTATAATAAGATACATTTTATGGAAATTTAAGTGGTCCCAATGAATTGTATCTTTACTTTTCACATGTTTATGTGAGCCATGAAAATCATGTAAGGATTTGTAATAGTATTACACTATGTTGCTTAAGGAATTCCTTTGAAGGGGAAGATTTAATATCTTGTATGGTAGCATTTTTCCAATGTATAAGTAAGTAGTTATGCTTAGATGATTGACTTAGTATATCTATAACTATTTAAGTTGAATTCGTGTTACACCAATATTTAACGGCGACTATTTTTATATGCAATGAGTAATTTCACAATAAATATATATTTAGTCTTTGTGTCATGCTTAGATGATTGACTTAGGATATGTATGACTATTTAAGTTGAAGTCGTGTTACACCAATATTTAATGGTGACTATCTTTATATACAGAAGTAATTTCATAATAAATATATATTTAGTCTCTATTATTTAATGGTGACTATCTTTATATACAAGGAGTAATTTCACAACAAATATATATTTAGTCTTTGTGTCATGCTTAGATGATTGACTTAGGATATCTATGACTATTTAAGTTGAAGTCGTGTTACACCAATATTTAATGGTGACTATCTTTATATACAGGAGTAATTTCATAAAAAATATAGATTTAGTCTCTGTTATTTAATGGTGAGTATCTTTATATACAAGGAGTAATTTCACAACAAATATATATTTAGTCTTTGTGTCATGCTTAGATGATTGACTTGGGATATCTATGACTATTTAAGTTGAAGTCGTGTTACACCAATATTTAATGGTGACTATCTTTATATACAAGGAGTAATTTCACAACAAATATATATTTAGTCTTTGTGTCATGCTTAGATGATTGACATAGGATATCTATGACTATTTAAGTTGAAGTCATGTTACACCAATATTTAATGGTGACTATCTTTATATACAAGGAGTAATTTCATAATAAATATATATTTAGTCTTTCTGTCAATTTAGCTGATTTGTATTTACTATAAAGAGGTATATTAATCATGAAATAGCCACACTCCTAAAATATCTAAATAACTTATACAAATAACTAATTTAAATGAAATCATGTTATAATTAGAAAATTTTAAACTTATTAACATTAATCTAGAAATTTTTCATGTTATATTTAAGTTAAAAATCATATAACCTTCCATGATAAAAGTTTTTCATGTCGTATTTAAATTAAGAATCTTCAAACTCTCCATGATAAAAGATTATTAAAATTTAGATGTGTTTTCACATTATTTCAAAATAAAATAAAATAAATTATTATTCCATCTCTCAAAATAATAAAGGGGAAATTGGGTTTGTTACATTTTCAACTTTTCTCTTGGCATTTTGGATGACAAGCTCAACTCTAACGAGCACCTTTCTATATTTTATTCAATAAATTTGGCCATTAAGAAATAAAACACCTTTCTATGGAGTCACATTTTATATTTAAAATTATTGAAAGGAAAAAGGAATTTCCTCAAAACATAGAACATTTATGAAACCAAGGATAATTAAAGAAAAAAAAGGGTCGTTTATTCTTAGAGTACCTCATTAAATGTACACATTGAACAAAAAATATCCATAAACTCTTGAAAGTTTCTCTTACACGCATAAAATTCCACATCGATTAAGGTTTATGCTTTATGCTTTTAGGTTGTTTTTGGTAGTTGTGATCATTTTCAAACAATTAAATGAAAATTTTAATATTATTAAATTTATTCTAAAATATTTAAATATTAATAAATGATATTTTATTTAATATTATTAATTATTAATAAATGATATTTTATTTAATATTATTAATTATTAATAAATAAATATTTTATTTATTTATTATTTATTATTTAAATAAAAATAAATTAAATATTATATTAAAAATCATTATTTTAAAGTAATTTTTAATGAGTTTTAATAAAAGATGTGATCCCTTAACATTATAGTCAAAATCTATATAATAAAATTTTATTATTAAAACATTCTATTTTGCTCAGAATTATTGATGACAATGATGGTTTACCTTCAAAATCTTAAGTGAAAAAAAAATAAAAACAAACAAATATTAGAAGGTTACAGAAATTAGAAGGGTTACAAATATTTGTGTTGGAGCAAAAACAAACAAATATTGGCAATATTGTGTTCAATCTTCTTTAAACTAAACAAGTGAGATAATTTTGACCTTTTAGATTAGGGTTAAGGTAGATCCTCCAATAGCAGAAAATTAAACAATTTTAGAAAGTCTATAATCTCCCCTTTTAATTTATATACTATAAATTAAATTAAATAATTATAAAAATTTTAACATTAAATTATTAAGTTATAAAAAAAATGTAAGAATTTAGATTTTATAAAAATTAATTATATGAGATAAAATATCTAGTTTCAAAAGTACACCATAGTTAATTTTCAAAATTTTAAATAAATATAATAAATTTTTTTTTTTATAATTATAAAAAATTAATATTTACTAAATTAATTATAAAAATTTAATAATAAATATTCTATCCACTATCAAAAGATTTAAAAAAAAATTGTAACTAAATAACCAATAAAATTTCCATATAAATATTGCAACCTTTTAAATTACTAAATCAATTCACAATCACACTTATATTATTTCTAAGCAATTCAATTAAGGCTAATAAAGCACTCTACCATTTTTTAGAGTTTAAAGAAAAACTATCCATTAATGCTATTCTCATAATAACATTCAAATTCACTTGATAATTATTTTCTTAGTTTGTGACATTTTAAATTAATCAATCTCTTTTACCTTTTATTATCAAAAGGTAATGAGCTTGACTTCCCTAAAATGAAACTGCTTATGGTTGTTTTCCAATTTTTACAAGGTCTTCTCAAGATGGCTATTCTTTCATATTTGAATTTGAACATTACATGTCCAATTCCCATAGAATTACAACATTGAATAAAACCGTCAGGATCATGTAAACCTCGCTACTTGTTCGATTAATGGTGCCATTGGCCAAAATCTACCATGCTCCTTTAATCTATCTTATAATGGTTTTCCATATGACATGATGGTCGGTTCTTTATATATAAAAAATCATTGGATAAATCTAGTGTAATTTAATTTAAATTTTTTCACCCTCAATGTCCCAGGTTTGACTCCAAATCATTGATGGTACTAGAAAAAACGACCTTTCATATACAGCAGCAACTCTTAATGATTTCCCATATAAGGCACTCTAAAAAACAACTTCACATAGAAGCCAGCAACTTTTAGTGAGTGACCTTGAAATCTTTCAACATCTTTTGAGGTAAGGAACAGTGAGATTTCTGAAGGCACCTACCGAATTATGCCATGGCATTGAACATGTATGGAAAGGTGAAACTTAAATTACGCCTAGAATAGGTCTCGGTAGCTTGATTCCCCTATAGGTTCTATTGTGTTGGATAATAAAGTCGGTTTCATAATCTTCTAAATACTTACGAATGTAGTTTAATTACAATATTTCTAGCATTAATTCCGCGGGTCGATCCCTGTGCTTTTACTTTTCCTCTAAATTTTCTGTTCCATTCCATGTCGTTTACCAAAGTCTCCCCCAAACGTTATGTTCTTGCCACTTTCTAAAAATTTTCTATTTTTTTTTTTTATATTTACCATTTATATATTCATTTTTATTTAACAAAATTCTTTATTTCCGAGTCTCATTTAATTTAATTTAATTTATCGTTTACCAACTAGACGTTGTAGTTTCGATTGCTTTTGAATGTTGTTGCTAGATGAAACCTGCATTATGCCTGAAAGTGCTCCAATTTCCATGATAATGTGTATCATTAGTTGAATTTGAAGCTATGAATAGTGATACATCCTGCACAATCTCAAGGTGGATTTGGTACACATAAATGTATAGAGAAACTTGGTTTCCATGCACTGCAAGGATGATGACATAGGTTTAGATTTAGGTTTTTTGAATTAACACAAAGACCTTGGTGGTGGGTAAGAGTGATGATAGGTAAATAAGTTGGTTTTAATTTGAATTGACATGAAGGAATTAGGTATTGGCTAAAATTCTAGGTCTACCCTACGTCGCCCAACCTTCAATGTCGGAGATAAAGATCGACATTCTAATCTAAGCAACCAAACACTAGTCAACATTCAAATAATTGTATTTATTTTAGTTGCATTTAATAAAAAATATTGCAAACTCTAGAAAATTTAATATTTATTATGATTGATAATAAAGTTTTCTATATATAAATGAACTTATTAATGTATATAACTACTTCAAATCTATCCCAAAGGCTACTGTAAAAAAGTGGACCCATGTCCCATCGTGGTCCATGGAGGACAACCTCTTAGCAAAACCTATATGATGGATTTGCCAAGTATGTTTTTAGGTTGTTATAGATGAAGTAAAAAAATGAAATCCAGAAATAAAGGACACTTTTTTTATATCTTTCTAGAGAATATAACTAAGAGGAAACTATCCCTTTTTGCAGCGATACCAGGCTTTTCGTATAGTGCTAGGTTTTACGGCTTTTTGTATATGGTGGCACTTTATTTATATCGTTTTAGAACATTCAACCACTATATCTAATAGGAAACTATCAGTTTTCTCCGCGATACCAGGCTTTTTATATAGTTCTAGGTTTTAGGGCTTTTATATATGGCTTTTTGTATCCTGCTATGTTTTCATGCGTTTTGTGTCGTTAAGGCTTTTTGTATATTGCTTTTGTATCGTGCTAGGTTTTCAGGCTTTTTGTATGCTGTATCGTGCCATGTTTTCAATCTTTTTGTATTTGACCATGCCATCCCCTCGTCATCGTATTCCCAATTGTGTAATTGAACAGTGTTTTCTTCCCAGATTTTAATAAATTCAATTCTGGTTTGACATAATATTAAGTAATTTAGATTGTAAACTGATATTAAATCACAAAATTTTAAATAATAAGTTGTTTAATTTGCCAATATCCAAGTATCCTTAAATTTATAACTACCTATTGGTTTGCTACATCTTTTTATTAGTATTAATCATAAGATAGTTGCATAGCTTCTTGGTAATTTATTATTTAGATCCTCTCAATCGACAATATCACATCTATAATTAGATATTGCTGAATTTTAAAGTTAGGTTTGGTTATTTCAACATTTATAATTCTATAAAGTATGAGGTTTAAAAGTGTTTTCTAGTAATCTAGTTAAATAAAAGTAATTATTTGGATGTTTTTATTTTTTTAAATATGACATATGGATGAATAGATGAAAAATAATTACTCTCAATATAGGTAGGCGTTTGAGAACCTATTTCTTTCTTTATTTATTTCCAATTTTTTTTAATTGTCTAACCATTTATAAGTAATTGATTGCCATGTTAGTTTATTTAAGTTTTCAATTGATTATTTGGTATACATCTTAAAATACCACAAATCATATGTTGTTTTGGGATATTCTCTATACTATTGTTAAACCATTGATTTTCAATCCATTACTAATTATACATTTAAAAATGTAGTAAATCATATCTTGCTTTGTTATATTCCACTTTTTAACCATTTGTTTGTTTATGTTTTGTTTTTAATTTACATTTACATAATTTAAAGATTTACATTTACATAATTTCCTTTACAGATTTTTAATTTTATTTTCTCAATAAAGATGAAAAATTATGGTGTGTGTGTTTTAAACTATAGATTTATAGCATGATTTTCGGATATTGAGACATCTTTACTATCATTTATAATTAAATAGAAATTAACCATACTTTGTATAGTGGATTGTCTATATTTTGGTCATTAATATTAGATATTTTAGAATTAGTTTTTTAACTTAAATGTGGATTTTTTTAGAAATTAATTTATATTTTGATAAAGTTGATATTTATAAACTAGAAAAACATAAACAAGGCTTTTGGTATCTCATATTATATGGAATGAGAAAATGTGGTGTCATTGTATTTAAATTAATGTCCATTAACATTAAATTACCATATGAGGGAATAAGGTATTTTTTTTTGTTATGAATGACTTAATTTGGGCTGTTTGGTTTATCTTTGCATCTTAATTTAGAATTCATTATAAACATCATCAAATTATTAGTTATTTTATTAGTTCTAAGCAATTCAATTAAGGCTAATAAAGCACTCTACCATTTTTTAGAGTTTAAAGAAAAACTATCCATTAATGCTTTCTCATAATAACATTCAAATTCACTTCATAATTATTTTCTTAGTTTGTCACATTTTAAATTAATCAATCTCTTTTACCTTTTATTATCAAAAGGTAATGAGCTTGACTTCCCTAAAATGAAACTGCTTATGGTTGTTTTCCAATTTTTACAAGGTCTTCTCAAGATGGATATTCCTTCATATTTGAATTTGAACATTACATGTTCAATTCCCATAGAATTACAACATTGAATAAAACCGAGACGATCATGTAAACCTCGCTACTTGTTCGATTAATAGTGCCATTGGCCAAAATATACCATGCTCCTTAAATCTATCTTATAATGGTTTTCCATATGACATGATGGTTGGTTGTTTATATATAAAAAATCATTGGATAAATCTAGTGTAATTTAATTTAAATTTTTTCACCCTCAATGTCCGAGGTTTGACTCCAAATCATTGATGCTACTAGAAAAAATGACCTTTCATATACGACAGCAACTCTTAATGATTTCCCATATAAGGCACTCTATAAAACAACTTCACATATAATCCATCCAATTTTAGCGAGTGACCTTGAAATCTTTCCACATCTTTTGAGGTAAGGAACAGTGAAATTTCAAAAGGCACCTACCGAATTATGCCATGGCATTGAACATGTATGGAAAGCTGAAACTTAAATTACACCTAGAATAGGTCTTGGTGGCTCGATTCTCTTATAGGTTCTGTTGTGTTGGATAATAAAGTCATTGGTAGCTCGATTCCCTTATATGTTCTGTTTGTTGCTCTCGGTTTCATAATCTTCTAAATCCTTACAAATGCAGTTTAATTACAATATTTCCAGCATTAACGTCATGGGTTCGATCCCTGTGCTTTTACTTTTCCTCTAAATTTTCTGTTCCATTCCATGTCGTTTACCAAAGTCTCACCCAAACGTTATTTTCTTGCCACTTTCTAAGATTTTTCTATTTTTTTTTGTATATTTACCATTTATATATTCATTTTAATTTAACAAAATTCTTTATTTCCGAGTCTCATTTAATTTAATTTAATTTATCGTTTACCAATTAGACGTTGCGGTTTCGATTGCTTTTGATTGTTGTTGCTAGATGAAACCTGCATTATGCATGAAAGTGCTTCAGTTTCCATGATAATGTGGATCATTAGTTGAATCTGAAGCTATGAATAGTGATACACCCTTCACAACGTCAAGGTGGATTTGGTACACATAAATGTATAGAGAAACTTGGTTTCCATGCACTGTAAGGAGGATGACATAGGTTTGAATTTAGGTTTTTTGAATTAACACGAAGACCTTGGTGGTGGGTAAGACTGATGATAGGTAAATAAGTTGGTTTTAATTTGAATTGATAGGAAGGCATTAGGTGTTGGCTAAAATTCTAGGCCTAGCCTACGTCGCCCAACCTTCAATGTGGGAGATAAAGATCAAGATGCTAACCTAAGCAACCAAACACCCGTCAACATTCAAATAATTGTATTTATTTTAGTTACATTTAATAAAAAATATTGCAAACTCTAGAAAATTTAATATTTATTATGATTGATAATAAAGTTTTCTATATATAAATGAACTTATTAATGTATATAACTACTTCAAATCTATCCCAAAGGCGAGTGTAAAAAAGTGGATCCCATGTCCCATCGTGGTCCATGGAGGTCAACCTCTTAGCAAAACCTATATGATAGATTTGCCGAGTATGTTTTTAGGTTGTTACAGATGAAGTAAAAAATGAAATCCATAAATAGAGGACACTTTTTTTTATATCTTTCTAGAACATTCAACGAATATATCTAAGAGGAAACTATCCCTTTTTGCAGCTATACCACGCTTTTCGTATAGTGCTAGGTTTTAGGGCTTTTTGTATATGGCGACACTATTTTTATATCGTTTTAGAACATTCAACGACTATATCTAATAGGAAACTATCCGTTTTTTCCACGATACCAGGCTTTTTATATAGTTCTAGGTTTTAGGGCTTTTATATATGGCTTTTTGTATCCTGCTATGTTTTCATGCGTTTTGTGTCGTTAAGGCTTTTGTATCTTGCTAGGTTTTCAGGCTTTTTGTATGCTATATCGTGCCATGTTTTCAAGCTTTTTGTATTTGACCATGACGGCCCCTCGTCATCGTATTCCCCATTGCGTAATTGAACAGTGTTTTCTTCCCAGATTTTAATAAATTCAATTCTGGTTTGCACAATCTTGTGGGTATCGTGATATGTCTTCATGCTTTTTGTATTCGACCATGACGGCTCCTCCTTGTCATCCTATTCCCAATTGCGTAATTGAACAGTGTTTTCTTCCCCGATTTTAGTAAATTCAATTCTGGTGTGCACAATTTTGTGGGTCGATGACAACGGACATAGAAGAATACAGATTCTGTTTCCATCGCATCCTTCTTCTTATGTCCGGGATCTGGATTTTCTAGGATATATCCTGTGTCTCGAATCCATGGCAACTGCAGAGGCTTTTGTCACGTCTACGTTGGCATTTATGTATCCAAGCCTTTTGTATGCGCCAAGGTTTACAATACCTTTAAATCCGCCTCTATGCCCTTCAAGTTTGAGGTAGTAATGTATTTCTTAGAGATTTCAATCCTTCTACGTTTCCAGGGTTTTGTATCCATCAGTGGCCGTCCTCTGCGTCATCTTCTCCGCGAGAATTTGAGTTGAAACCAGTTACCACTTTGATGTCCATCCCAACTGTGTGATTGAACAAGCTCTTCTTCAAAACAGGGTCGATCGAGTTTAAAGGCCTTGTGGCTTCTTTCAACGATTGAACTCGCTCTTCTTCAAGAATTAGAATTCTGGTTCGTGTTGTTCGGGCTAGTTTAAAGGAAATTCTAGTTCTTCTGGTTCAGGCAAGTTTAAAGGATATTCTGGGTCGGACAATCTTGTGGGTCGACCACAATTCTTGTTCGGACAATCGTTTGTCTGGTTGGAGCACAATTCTGGTCCGGACAATGCATCACATCCCTTCGTATGTCCATGATCTGGATTTTCTAGGATTCATCCTTTGTCTGGAAGCCAGGGCAGGTGCAGTGCTCGTTGTCACATACACGTTGACGCCAGAGCCATCTTCAATAATAACATCGATAGCCAAGACTATGAGAGGTAGTATTTTTTGTTCTTCTTTTAATTACTTTCCATAACTCTGTTGAAATATGTTAAAAGTTTTAATTCCTTCTTGACAACTGATACTCGCCACAAATATCGTTGCTATTGATAATTAATTTATTTTAAAATTCACAGTCGTAGTGGGCAAAAAAAACCCAAGAAAGCCGTGGCTTCTTCTTCAATACCTCATGGCTCCTGGCTTCTTGTTCGCACAATTTTTTTTCCATGTGTCTATGCTGGCGCTAGAGCCATATTAAATAATGCCTTTCATAAAGAAGACTTTGCGAGGGAGTTTTTTTTTTTTTTTGTTTCCTCCTTTAACTATTGTTACATAAGTCTTTTGAAATATGTTCAACGTTTTGCGTTCGCTCTTGAAAATTCACGTTCTGAATTAGGTTATTCTGCAATTTACATAGTACTCCTCGCTCTTGGCTCTTGTTGTTGCGTCCAGGGCCGCTTATGGTAAGTTGTGGTTTGTACTCGCAATGAGGCAAAAATCCAATGAAAGACATTTAATAGACCGAATTTAGATCAACTAGTCTCATGCTATTTATTTTAGTTACTATGGTATCTCTTCGATCACACAGTGCCAAGCTCAACATCACCCTAGGGTGCGGTATTTGCATGGGAAATAACGAAGCACTATCGCTCAAAAATGTTAATGTACTGCCATGCGAGTTTTCAAGGACGACCACTAGGCTTCATCCAAACTAGTATGTTAGTATTTACTTTAGTTAGCATGGTATCTCTCGGATCACATACTCAAGCTCACATTTACATTAGAGATCACCAAAAGGTGTCGTATTCCAATGGAAAAACAGGAAATATTTTCCACACGAGAAATGCCATGAGTGTTTTCAATGATGCCCTCTAGGGTTTGAAGTTGGTCTGTAGATAGAAGAACATTAAGGTATTTTTCTTAATTTTGATTTACTTAACTGCAATATATATCTTTATGTAATAAGATATCTTTATTTCTTGAAATTTTGGTTCATAAATTTTTTTTTTACTAGGAAAATTTTTTATTTATTTTTTCAATAAATTGCAATTCTGTGTAAATTTAGAAGTTCTATTTACATGTGAGTCACCTTGTTTAGTGGACCCACTTGTGAAGATTTATTTTGAAAAAATGCTTAATGGTTTTTTGTAAAATTCAAAGTGCAATGGAAAGTGTGGTCATTTCTTGTTTCCAATTATATTATTATTTTAAGATGACCTCCCATGTCTTGGGTTTTTATTTTATTGGACATTTTAAGGTGATTTGCTATGAGGTTAATTATGATATTATTGGATTATGGTTGAATTTGAATGTGTGCTGTAAATATTTTAGTAATATTTAATAGTTTCAAATTCTAAATACCTTTTTAATGTGATTACATTTTGTTTAGGCTCCCAAATTAAGATAAAGATTACCTTCAATTTATATAACTATTTTTATTAAGGGGAAATGATTTTATTTTATATATTTTTATTTATTTTAGTATTTTATTTATTCACTTGTGTTTTTAAATAATGATTATGTAGCTTTAGTTTCAGGTTTATTTCATTATGTTTTTGATTGCTTATTTGTTTCTATCAACATTTAGCCTTATTAAGTATTAATACTTATTATTGTATATCTTATTTATTTGAAATACTTTTACTTTTTTCTTATTATATTGTATATATAATTCTATAATATATAATATATGTGGAAAAAATATTAATATTTATTTTTAATTGAAAGAAAAATTTTCATAATATTTATTTGTGCATTACATTAGATATAGGTTAAGGTAAGTGAGTATAAATTAAATTAACGTAGATTATCTCACGATTAGAATGGGAGAGGGCTCGAGGGAGAGGGGGAGTGGACTACAGAAGGAGGTGAGTAGGGGGGACGGAGAGGGAGAGGGATGAGTGTGTGTGTGTGTGTATCTGAGAGAGAGAGAGAGAGAGAGAGAGATGATGGTAGGGAGATGTAGAGGGAGGCATGGAGAGAGAGGAAGTAGAGGAAGGGGAGAGGTGGGTAGGAGGATAGGGGAATGGGGTTGGAGTGAAGGGGAGAAAGATAGGATAAGGACAGAGAGGGGGCGAGGGGAGAAGATGAGAGGATTCAGGAGGAGGGGAGTGGGAGGCAGAGGAAGAGAGGGCGAGGGAGGAGGGTAGAGGGAAGGTGATGAGGGGAGATAGAGAGTTGAAGAGCGAGGGAAAGAAATGAATGATACTAAGTGGTGTTAGGGAGAGGGAGGGAGTCGGGGGAGAGAGAGATGGAGAGATGGGGAGAGGGATAAAGAGGGTGTAGATCAAGATTGGGATAAGGAGAGAGAGGAGGGAGAGTGGGGAGGGGGTGCAAGCGAGGGGACTTGGTAGGATGACGGGGAGGG
>LPNX010772818.1:22500-95504 GCA_001517045.1 Pseudotsuga menziesii | reverse complement strand
TTGAAAAATTTTGAAAACTTTGCAAACCCTTTTTTTTTTTTTTTGAAATCAAGAATGCTAAAAATTTTCTAAACAATGCTGTAAACAAGGGATAGAAATGGCTATACGGCTGCAAGTGGGACAGGTGGCTGTGCAAGTGCAGGAAAAAAGGAGGCAAAGTATTTGGGTTTCGGCACAGAAACAAGGGCAAAAAATGTTCGCGGACCGCGGGAATGGGGCGGACTCGCGCGGTCGGACTACGGGTTGGAAGGCAACAGTCGCGCGCAGATCGCGGGTTTAAAGGAAAGAGGCGCGGTCTGGGTTGCGGGTTTCGGGCTGACAGCGGTGGTCGGAGCGCGCCTGTGTAATGAACAGGCGCGGTCGGATCGTGACTGTGGGCGGAAAAAACACGGTCGGGGTGCAGGAAAAAAGACTGAAAGCGGCGAACTGGTCGCGGGTTAGGGCCTGAAATGCGCGGTCGGGCCGCGGTTGCGGAAGGAAAAAACGCGGTTTCCGGCGGCCGAAAGTATAGTACAGAAAAAGAACAGTAAAAAAGACAGCAGAGTCGCCAAAACTGTAGCTAGGTTTTTCACCCTAGCTTGTGCTGATGAGCACCTACTAAGGAATCTGGAATCCTTAGTAGCAGTTCAATGATGTAAAAAAAAATAAACTGAAATAAAGACTAAGTTAAAGCAGTAGAAAGTAAATAACGTGAAGCAAAAATAGTGAAGAAATGTATAATGGTAATTTTTATTAATATTACCTCTAATGAGGAGGTTGGTGGAGTCTGTTGCATTGATCCGATGTTGGTGGCTCCGAGCTCCAAGCTGCCTCTTTTTCCTTCTCCAGTGGTGGAAAATGGGCCAAAAAGGTTCTCAATGGTGAAAATAGCTTGATGGTAAGCTAGGGTTTCGAGAATAATTTCGGCAGAGGCAGGATGCTTATGATTGTGGATGTGAAATGAGGGGTCTCCACCACTTATTTATAGTTTTTTAGTGGTGGAATGCTAGCCCATGGTTTTTGGAAACCATCTGGTTTAGGGCAGCTTGTTTAGGGTTTTTGCTGTTTTAGGGTTTTCCTCCTTTTTCCTCATTATTTTTATTCCTTTTCTTCCCTTTTGGGGATTTTTGCTATTTTTAGAGGAATTTTGGTTATTTTTGGAGGAAAAAGGGGTTTTTTGGCCTTTTGGAGGCATTTTAGGCCTTTTGGAGCCTTTTTAGATGGTTTTATGGCCTTTTGGAGGCATTTTAGTGGGATTTTCAGGGAAATATGGTAGGCAAATGGACGAATGAGCCATGAAATGGGGTAGATGAGGTAGTTAACCATTTTTGGGTGTTAACAATGGGACCCTACGTTGTCGAAGAGATTCATGCTAATGGATCAATCTGACTAAGAACATTACAAGGCATAGTATTTTGGAAACTTGTTAATGGTGCCCGACTAAAGTGGTACAAAAATTAAAACAAGTTTTAGAAAAAAGAAAGACATATAACAACCATAATGGTTAGACAAAAACTATAAAAATCTGAAAAAAAAAATCTAAAATAACCAAAACAGAACCAACATCCATAAACCAGGATGACAAGAAATCAACACTTTGGCAGCAGACATCACACCCATCGACATACCACCATCGACCGATCACATGATCGACATCGACCAACGACCCCGAAGGTCACATCACGTCTTCATGAATACGAGCGCCAAAATCAAATCACCATTAACGCAAACTCAAGTGACCATGCTAGACCATCACTTCTGCCATTAATACACCCATCGATAGAAACGTCAAATGCATCATCTATAAATACCGGACCAGAAAAGGATCATTTACAGTATTTTGAACAAAGAGAGAAATTTAGTAAACATAAAACTAAGAACCGAGAATCCATAAGTAAATTTGAACAGAGAACTGACAAAATGGTGCCAAAAAAAACCAGAGCCACATCAAAGAATAAGGAACTACAATCTACTAAAACCCCATTAATGAGGAGGTTAAGAGACATAAAGAACGCTAAGGTCCAAGAGACCTCATGGGAGAAAACATGGGTCGAGATCAAGGAATGGGCCTATATCGACAAGAAACCAACCCAAGCAGTAGAGAAGGTAAACCGCAGTTCTATCATGAACACGCCGTTCATGGCAATTTTTGGAGGTACAAAATAAACGGTATTCAAATTCATTATAAGCTGATACCACAATGGCAGATTTCTCTTCGACAGGAAAGTCGAGATCTCTAGCGAAATGATATATAAACTGACTGGTCTATCCAACCAAGGTGACCCCATACTAGTTGGCATAAAAGAAGTGCTAGTGGAGTGACTAACTGGAACAACATCGGGCAAGAACTCAAAAGGGCTAACGATTAGCCAGATACAAGCCCTAACGCCACAAATTGTGGCTAAAATCATAGCAACAGGGATTACACCCACAGGTCGGGGAAGCGACCTAAAACTGGATATGCTAGAGGCAGTAGATACGATTATCGACACAGGAAAATTCTACAGATGGGATTAGTATGTCGTCAACATTCTCAAAGGCATCTGTGAGAAATTCCAGGAGTTGGGAGGGATTATAAGGTTCCTGTCCCTGATAATATGGATAGTAATGTACTACTTGTGCCTAGTTGGGGACAAGCAGTTCCAAGAACCCACAAAATTCAATATGTGGAGGTTCAAACCATTTTCCCAGACTAGAACACTGAAGGAACTGGAAAATGGAAAATTACTATTGGAGAACTAGTTCCAACAGCTCAAGCTTCAGACGACCAAATGGAGGGTTCCCCTGAACATCTGATGAATTCTGCCAAACACTGCGAACATACAGTTGGAACTTGACCATACTACGGTTTGGTATATGTAGGGCACCAATAAAAAATCAAAGACTCTTGACTACTATCCAACAGTTGAAGAGATCTTCCGTGAGCTAGCTCGACAATCTAGCACAAAAATGTCAATACCAGCAAAATCCAACGAATCAACCCTAGCGATAGAATAACCACTAACAAACCAAGAGAAAGAATAATATTATGAACTCTGACTACACATCAGCACCTTCGTGTTGGAGAAAACACCAGCAAAGGACAACAACCGACTGCAAATCACAATTATTCCTCTGACAGCCCAAAGGAAAGGCACATAGATAGAACAACAAGTACCCTTTCCAGCTGAGAAAAGTGCCACCCCAGCACAACAATAGGAGGAAGGGGAATAATTGGGAGATATTGAGTCCAACAACCCTGAGTACGAAATAAACAAAGAAAAAATAAAAAATCTAGCAAAGGAGATCGCAGCAGTAAGGAAGAAAGCAACTAAGACAAAAGGGAAGGGGAAGCGCAAGCTGATCTTTTCAGACTCAGAGGATGAATAGGAACTGTTAGCTACCGATGTTGACATCATCAAAGATGTCGTAGCAAACAAATTTTTGGTCGAGACACAGTTCAAAAAACAATTTGAAGCAAGAGCACGACAAGGTTGGCCGAAGAAGGAAAAAAGTACACACACATCGACGACCGAGAATATTATTGACTTAGTACCTACACCTCCAGCCTTGTCTCCGACCCAAATCACATAGGAAGAAATTCCAAATATTCCCTCCTTAAGCCCAGTTGACATATGAAAAAATGATATGCCAAAAACCCTAAAGGAGAGGTTTGACCAAGAAAGAGACTTCCAGGCATACATTGAAAAACTACCTGAGTTACTTACATCTATACAGAAGATCACCACCAAGTTCCCTCTATTTGAAGCTGGTGGATCAAGATAGCGTGTTCCTTCACAACCTGGAAAAATACCCCAGAAGCTGAGGTTTGTGGGAATTTTGAAATCAACATTTGTGAGGAACCCCGACAAGACAGCTCAAGTTGTTGCAAGCCAAACCTCATCCTTCACCCCAACCGACATCGCACCTCTTCAACCAGCCAATGAACCAGCCAGAAATGTGGAATAAGAGAACATGGAAGAAATCAACCTAGAAATTGATTCCCTATTCTCTGACATCCCAGAGGTTTCACCTCCACAAATTGAGGACCCAACACCTAACCACATCCCCACCACACCAATCACACCTGACCATTCACTATCACCACCACCACCCCCTAACGCAAAACCTGCAACTGAACCATCTGCACATGAACAACCTTTACTGCAACCATCAGTACCAGCAACATTTGTATATGAACCCTCGGCACAAAATCCACCAGATACACACCTAGCTGCAGAACTCATCCCAGAGGCCCAACCAGAATCTCCACCAACCATTACAGACCAGCAAATAGACAATCCACTATTAAAAAATCAACCACTGGAAAATCTAACTCTTACAGGTGCACAAGTACAACAACAAGTAGAACAATAGAATAATAAGAGGAAGAGAGATAGAAATAAGATGGACCATCAATCACAAGTGACAATGGTCCACATTAGCCAGCTTGGGTCGGCCACTGTAGTCGACGCAACAAAGCTGAAGGACGGAGATTTGGGACAACTCTTGGAAACTCTGGCTATCGAAGCAAAAACAAAAAGCCAGACTAGACAAAAGGAGCTTGATGACACTGAAAGAGAACAAGTTGAGTTCCTAATAAAATGTAGAAACCTAGCACAATCTGTGATACCAGGACCAATGGAGTTCGACACCAACAAGCCACTAGAAAAAGCCTATCATTTTTTTGAAACCATGGTGTTGGCACTACATATACAAATACAAAATACAAGAGAAAAGAAAAAAGAATAAACAACTAGACTACTAATGCGGTAGCACACAGCTTTCTCCGAAGCTTACAAATTCCTTCAAGATCACATAGAGGAGTCTATCATAAAAAAGGGGGTACTATGAGACTGGCCTGCTTATTATGGGAAATTCTTCCAGAAGACCCGACAGACTCGATAAGAAATTCAAGCACTGGAGAAAATAAAGAGCACGGAAGAAGCATTGAGAAGCACTATCAAAGATAAAATCATGCTTTAAATAGCCAAATTGCAGAAGCTCAAGTGACAAGAACACCAGTGGGTATAGCAGGCAATCCCAAGCTTGGACAAATTAGACACCATCTTTCTGCAAATGAAAAGACTTATGGAGACTATAGAAGAGAAAGACTAGTTTATGGGTCCCGACATGGAAAGGATAGCAGACCTTTCCATTCAAGAGAAGATTTCGATGCTATCAAGCCTTACAACATTAACCATCGACATGCAGAAAGTATTGCAAATTGAACAGAATTCTAACATCAGCTGGCTGTGACAGCAGAAGTAATTGTGGAAGTCTGTTTACAGAAACAACCAACTACCCAACTTCACAGCCCATAAAATTCAAACAAAGAAATAACTACTTTAGATAGGCAACGTATTTTTGAGTACCTCCCTTATTTCTTCGGGATGAAGAGCAATTTTGTTCGTGGAGGAGATGTTGGAGGAGCTAGTCGGTAAGTCGACTAATTTGATCAGTCAACTAATTAGAGATTAGGTTGGCCACATAAGGTCATGTTGGTTGACCGAACCGATAGGTAGTTATTTGTAACTGTTTGTAAATCATATATATTAGGCTGTTGAGCCAGATGAGAACTCAGTTCAGTTCTGTGTTTTTGTATGGACACTATTCATATAATATAATATCTTATTCCACATATTTGTTCTTGTCTCTTGTCTCTGATATGTCTGTATGCTTTTAATGTTTATTATTGGTAATCCTCTATGATCCGTTAGATTACAACAGGAACCACTGAGTAGTGACCTCGAGATACAGTCAAGATACATCCTTGTTGGTGTAGTGTTGGATGCCTTCTCAGAGACTTCAATTTAGCCCACGTTTCTGAGTAAAGAACCACTTTATTGATCTTCCATACATATTCTCTATACTTTCAATATATCTAGAATCCCCTTCCCGTAACTCAACCCGTATTCTAATAATTAAAACAGACCAAGACACATTGCAAAACATTTCATTTCAACAGAAGTATTTTACTTTGACTCTATTGGAACTGATCTGATTCGCATTTATTTTAATTTTCTTATGTGTTTATGTTATGTTGCTGAATATTTACTTCAATTTGCAAACGATATTCTCTTTGTAATTTTAATCCAAAAACTTCCAAACAACTTACTTCATCTTTAATGACTAAAACTTAAGAGCCTTTGACATCTCTTTCTTAGGGACCAACCCCCTTGGTTTCATTAGGAGTTTGACCTAAATGGAGGAGTCAAGATCAAGTGAAAATACTTGACTTGATACTTTCCCCCAAGGACACACATAGAAACTCGAAGATTTATGTTTCTTTAAACCCCCAGGTGTGTGAAAGATGGAAACATTTTTTGGTGTCGTTTTTTTTCTGTTGGCAAAGTGGTGGAACCCCCTTGACTAGCAGGGTTTCCATGGGCTAGAAAACCACGAAGCAGGGGCGTCTAAGCCATCAAAATCACCCAGGGATCACACCAACCCTTAACATGGTTGGATTTTTTGGTATCCGATGGGATTAGAACCAGTGACCTTCCATCTTAGGGGGCGTCTTAACCATAACCCGCCACCAACTGTTCTACATCTCGTGGATGGTGTCATTGTTGGGAATAAATATTTTAATTCATGGGTTATGAATTTCTTCTTTCTTTTTTGTATTTTCTTTTTTTGATGAATGATTAGAGTAGATCTTTGATTCTTTGTCTAGCAACTCCAATAACCTTTTTTCCTTTTTGCAAATAAAATCAAAAATAGAAATTTTTGTGAAAGAGATATGACGCGTATTTTTCTTTTCACATGGCAACTCCATTGAAGGGATAAAACCCTTGTTTCTCACAAAAATTGTTGAGATTGAGTGTGTGTAGATGAGCCCATGAAAAAGGTAAAATGTTGAAGCTCGTTATTTTGACATCTTTGTGATTATATCAAATTATTGCTATTGAGTAAACAATATGGAAGAGGAAAGAGCTCATATTTCTAGTGAATATCCTTCCATTAACTTCTCAAACATCTCATGATTCCATAATTATCATAATGGAATATATATCTAATCATCTACCTATATTTTTGGGAAATGAGCATGAAAAGGTCTGACATGTCATATCTTTCCTTTAAATTCTGGTTGACTTCAATGTTTTGTATGAAGATATTATGATGGAAATGTTTGTCAATACTCTAAGAGGAATGCTTGTGAATGGTATCGCAATGGTATTCTAAATAAATGTATCACTTTCCTTTCAATCTTCCTTAGAATATTCTTGAGGAAATGGCATATAGGAGAGACTGACATAGAATATTTAGAAATGTTCATGGAAGAGTTCCTTTATGTTTATTTTCCTTGGATAGAATATCATGAGGAATATCGTAAATTACCATGTCTCATCATGATAGGAAATTATAGTTATTGGGTTCTACCTCCAAGAAATCACAATGAAGAAGAAATACATGATGTTCCCTTTGAGTTTGTGCATGAAGAGCCATTAATTGAAAATATTGTTGAAGACCCTCCTCATGTCACACCAATGGAGAATATTGGTGATTGGAAATGCTTTCATGATTATTTCAGTGATAATGATCACATTTGTGCTCCATATCTACCTCTAGATGAATCCATTTCAGAAGCTTATAATGAAAATTATGATGAAAACTGTAATGTGCATTATGCCACTCCTACTTGTTCTCCATATAATGATGATAGTCTGGAAGGTTTACTACCTGATGACATTTTTACTAAAGAATACGAGTATGAAGAGGAGGAAAAGTATATCCTAGAGCATGATACAAGTGATGAATACTCCCTTATGTTCGACAAAGAGGTTAATGAGGATTCTTGGACATTCATGGAAAATCCAATCTATGACATGTTTGAGGAGGAAATTAATGAACCGAAAACTTTTGATGGTTTTGTTTATAATCTTTTCTATGACATATCTAATGGAGGGAGTCGTTATTATCTTGATGGTTTTATTGAAGATCCTATGTATGAGGTTTTTAAAGAAGAGAGCACGGATCTTGTGGTCTTGGGAAATTTTTATATGGAAGATGAGCATGCATTTTATTCATATAATCAGTAGAAGCCATATATCAGTATCAATAATGAATACTTGGAGAAGCTAGTAGTGAAGAGTCAGATTAGGTCCAACTAATTGAATATTTTTTCAGCCATTGTCTTCACATACAGATGTTCCTTATGATTTGGAGCAGTTTAGGGCCTACACATATATTTATCAGTAGACAATCCCTTTTGATGAATATGATGACCCGAATCATCATACATATTTATACATTATTCCTATCCAATATTGGATAGAAGAAGCCTACAAGAGGAATTTCCAGTTTGGGAAGAAGTTCAATGACCTTCTCCATGATTATAATCTCCCGTTCAAACCTACCATCTTGAAATTTCATGCAAGTTTTCATTTCTTGAATGATGTTTCAATGCTTTAGTTGTTAACCAAAGACAAGGCAAAAACATTTAAATTTTATAAAATTCTTAGATGGTTACATTGGGTATTTGATTTTACCTAAGATATTTATTTTATATTGTTTAGAGTAGGAAAATAAGTTCCTTAAAGTGAGCATTTACTTTATGCATTTATTTTATGTACTTAGGAATAAAAATATCTTTAATTATTCAGTTTTGTGTTCCTTTCACTAAATCAAATTTTAGACCATTGGTTATTTTCATAAAACTTGTTCTACTGAGGTTTTATTGTGAAGCTGAAATGTTTTCACAAATTATATAAACTATAGATGCTATAATTCTCTTATCCCCTCCTTGCTTCAAGACAAGATCGGGCACACTGTCCATAGCTGGAGATATATGTTATACACTAAGTTTCACTTAGGGTATTTTTCAAGTGATCCAACAAGGATCGAAACAAGTCAGTGTTCTAACTCAGTGCTAAGGAAGTTCCATGGTTTCATTAGGAACAATTGTGGTCCTTTTTTCCAAAGTTCACACCCCCATGGGGGAATTGTAATAAATGAAATATCGTGATGGTTTATTTTTGTAAAAGGATTGGCCTTGTTAGAAATTGGTCATCAAGTTCATGATCCTTGATTTTTTTTCCCTTGTCGATGATGGGACGATTTTTTAAGCGACATATAATTTCCGAGTTTTTCACTAAAAATCCTCCAAAGCTGGGATGGTGAAATTGGTGATTATGTCTTAAAAGTTTATTAAATCGTAGGGTATATTTATTTTACCATGCTATTAATATTCCTAAAGTTTCATGGACATGCACTAATGCTTTCATAGGATTTTTTAATTTTTATACTTTTAATAAAAATCATCGATAAAGTATATTTTAATTGTAAAAGTTCAAAAGTTCATACAATTGGGCCTAGGGAGCCAATTTGGTCATGTGGATGCTCATTTTTGGACCCAGATCCCCCACTTAACCCCTAAACCCACTTCTTACAATCAAATTAGTAATTTCATTTATTAATTTTGATTTTCTCTCCAAAATGACTCAGAGGATCAAATAAATTGGAAAATTCGAGAAAATCCAATTCCTAAATCAAAGGAAGTTTTTCTGATACCTGTCTTTGAGGTGTCAGGGTTGTTGATCATATTTTATAGGGAATTAATGAGCATAGAGGATCATATCCTATCATCAAGGGAGGATCTCCAACTCACCTCAATGAAAGAGGGGCACATTCTCTCATTGAGGGTTTGTGTTACCACTTGGAAGGAGTGGTTAAAGGAGGTGGAGGATTCCCAGAACAAGTGGGATACATCAAGAAATTGGAATCCTCCCCTCCAATTAATTAAAAAATCCTCCCACCATTAATTCAACCCCAAAAACCACCTCACACTTGGAAACTTCGCCCCCCTGGGGTTTGAGCTCCATTTTTGCTATACAAGGGAGGCTTCTTCCTCATTTGGGAGGATGTATTGAAACTATGGCCATTGTACGTATGTTGCTGATATTTTTTGAATAAATATTGAAGGATTCAGAGGCTCATTGTGGCATTATCTCATTGTTATGCAATTGGATAATTTTTGAGGTGATATTCAACTAAATTAGGCTTTATGTTTTGTCAAGTTTGGTAGTATTGATCTAGATTCCTTTTGGATGAACATTTTATGTTGTAAATTTTTTAATTTATGTTTTATTTTTATAGTATTTCAGGAGTAATAAGTTGTGTTCGGTTGTACTAATATTCTCATTGTCTTTTATGATGAAATGTACTAGATTAACCATGCTGGTTTGAGGGATTTTCTAGTTTTTGTAGGTTTCTTTAGGTGAAAGGATTTTGGAGCCTAGTTTCATCAACCTTCTTTTCCGTTATATTATATCAGCTTAAACATAATGTTTTTTTTTCTACATATTCTTTTCCTTCATACCTTGCAAGATTAGGGCTTGAGTACCTCTCTCTTCTCTCTGTAAAATTCAAATCTTTCTTAGTAACTAGTTCTTTTTGTTTGAAAAATTTTAGATCTGAAAAGTCTAATATTTAAATATGATTTTGTTAAGCATATATATATCATATCTAGAACTTATTTGAAGTATCATCTCAAACTAGATCTAGATTCATACTTTAAGTGCTTGTTTTCATAGAAATTTTTACAATTTTCAAGTACTGGAGTAGTATAAGTGTTTTGTACTCAATAGAGGAAATTTGAGGTCTAAAATGGGCCTCCTAAGGAAAATGATAAAATAATAGTTAAAATAATAAAATAGTAGTTAAAATAATAAAATAGTAGTTAAAATAATAAAATAATAGTTATTAATTTTGGAGGAAGAATGAAAAAACTACTTTTTTTGTTCGTATTTTCGACATATCTCCCTATGTTTTTACTCAAATTATGAGCAGGAGAGCTCATTGGATGTGAAATTTAATTCCACATCCAACGAGTACCCACGCCGCATACTTTTGACGGACCCCACTACCCCAAAAACAAGAAATACTTGAAAAAATGTGATGATGATATCATCATCACATTTTTTCAGGCATTTCTTATTTTTGGGGTTGCGGGGTCCGTCAAAATTATGCAGTGTGGGTAATCGTTGGATGTAAAAATTAAATTCTATGATCCAACAATGTCTCCCGCCTGAAATTTGAGTAAAAACACAGGGAGATATGTCAAAAATACGAACAAAAAAAGTAGTTTTCTTTTATGACAAATATGTGGATTCAACCATTATGGTTGACTCATTTTATTGAAATTCTATTGGTTCTTGAATTCCAACTGACGAAATTTATTGTTGGTGTGTTTCCTTCTAAGGCCCATTTTAGACTCCAAATTTCCTCTAATGTTTATTTGTCCAATTCATGGGATTCTAAAATAAATCCTTTGTTTTTTTTAGCAGGTATGAGAAAAAGGATAAGGAAACGTTGCAGAAAATCAAACTTTTCATCATCTGGAGCAATTGAAATCCTTCCTTCTTTACTCTTCTTCATTCCTCTTTTCTTCCAAAGAGTGTGTAAGCCTTTTGATCCATTTTCAATGGTAAAAATGCATTTTATTTTCTGATTTCATCAATTTGTAAAGTACATTAATAAAAAAATCAAGTGGGATACATAACGCCCACACTCCATCCCCCCTTGGCAGATTCATGGTCTCCTTCATGGTTTGCATTATACTAATCAACACTTGCATACACTCCTCCTTATAGAAAGGTTGTCACAATTTAGCTTTTTTTTTCTGTGATTTCATCTTTAATTTTCATACCTGACTCATTGCCACGAAGTATGCTCTCGCCATTAACCAAAGGATTTTGGACGATTATTGATGGATAATCTGAAAGTGACCCATAGTTGTGAATTCTTTTTTCAATTATTTCAACTAACCTCCTTGTGAATTCTCCATAAGTAATCACTTGATCATGAATAATGGTCTTCATACCATGAAACCACTAGCAATTAGGTTCACCATCCAAGTGTAGAGTGTCCAACTTGATAGCTTCTTTCTCAGCCACAGGGTTTAGCTGAAAGTATGTATCTAACTTCCGGATACATGAGCTAACAGTGCACTTTGAAGAACCATCGAATTATGGAAGGGAAGTTTTACCAATAGAATTCTTCAACTCATAATTTTGATTATGATTTCTGAAACTACCTCTTGTATTGGTATTGTATCAAAGATCACGGAATTCTTTGAATGTCGGATGTCTTCTACATCCCTCATTCAATGTAATATATTCAGCATGCTTGTCCTCCACTATTACAATACTTCCATTTTGGATCTCTAATTCTTTTATTTTCTCATCTTTGAATTTGGGCATAGTAGGCCTTCATTGACTTGGAGGCTCCATTTTGAATTCACCAAGGTGATTGTGTGGCCCAATTCTTGAAAATACAAACCCTTTAAGGCTCTTCCTTTCTCCATGTTGTGAACCATGGATTCTCACTTCACCATTCTTACCCTCCAAATTCTTAGCAAGGAATTCTATGGTTTCTTAATTGGACATGATGATGTTATAGGATAAATCCTAAAACCCTTGCATCAAGGCTTTCAACCAATATTTAAATATCATTATTTCCACCCATTCTCTACCTTTCACTTTCTCCTTGGAATTTTCCTTCATTGGAATTCATTTCATCAAATTCATCCCCTAAGGGATATTTCTTCTTGGTATTTGGATCTTTTCTGTGACTCGTCATTGAATCTAACAGAAGGTTTATAGGACCATGATCTGATACTACTTGTAATGTACCAACTTGGATATTTGGCACATTAACTCAGACAATTTAACAAACATCGGAATAGGTTACTCAAAACTAGGATTTTGACCAATGTTTACGGTTTATTTAGAGTCAATTAAAGATTATGGATTATTTTTATCTTAATATCATATGCACAATGTATTGGTACCTTTTATTCTTTCAAAATCAACGAGGTTGAATTTTACTCCCAAGGCTCTTGGGCACCCCAGCATATGCAAAATAAATCTTTTGCTTCACACATCTTGACAACCAAGGGATATAGATTTTGGACTTGGATAGGATTAAAGACATAAATATCAATAAATTAACCCTTCATATTTGCACCAAAAATTTTGAGGGAGATATGAGAAGGTTTCATAGGAAAACTAGTAAAAATGACTTTTAGAACTCCTCAACTAGCTTAACTTCAAGATGACCCAAATGATGCAAGGGGGTTAATAATTCTCAGTATTAGGGTTTGTATTTTTTAATTAACTTGTTAATGATAAAATTCAAGTGGAAGAATTTAAATTGGAGTTTCCTTGATGTATTATTGACTCTAGCATTGAAAATATTTCAATTTCCATATCAATCTAGACTAGGTGTGCACAATAGGACATAAATAAAACTTTCATTTATTGACGTAGGAAAATAAATATCATAGGTATAATATGAAATCAATGGAATCTTTTAGAAGCTTAATTACATCATAAACATACCTTAATAATGAGAGAGAATACTAGAAATCGTTAAGAAATGGAGTAGAATACTTCTTCAATCACTATAAAAGGATGGGAATTCATTGGATATGATCATGGGACCTGAAATACACTCAATTATGGAGACTAGATGTCTTCATCCTCACAATAGAATCAAGGTCACATCTCCCAGCTTGGACTAGGGGCACATCTCTCAAGTCTAGAGTAGCATAATTCTTGCAATTCAATTCACAAATTGTCAAAAGATGGACTAGCGGTGTGCACCCCTTATTTTATAGATTGGATATGGATTGTTGAGAAAGAGACATAGACTAATGAACCCTTATGCATGGATAAGGTTGCTTTTCTTTCCTGCTTTACTTTTTGTCTTGCTTTCATGCTTTACTTTTTTTTCTTTACTTTTTTGCTTTTGCTTTTCCAGCTTTTTCTTTGCTTCTAACTACTTTTTCTTACTTTCCTGCATTATCCCGCTTTCTCCTACTTTATTTATTTATCCTTTTTTTCTACCTTATCTTGCTTTTCCTCCTTTGGCCTACTTTCTGCTTTATTCTGCTTTTCCAACTTTTCTCCCTTTACTGCTTTGCTCCATCTTCTTTCTTTCTTTTCCTTACTTTCTTATCTTAATTTATTCATTAATTTGATATCGATAATGTTTTATACTTCATATTTTTTTGTTTCCCATATTAATTGGTAAATAACCAACCGAGATCTATCTTAAAAAGGATCTACCAAGAGTCGAGAGAGATCAAAACTCTCTAAGTGCATACCTCTTTTTAGAGTGTAATATATATGTTGTTGTAAATGTTTTAAATTTAATTTGAGTTGACATGTTATATTTTTATAATTTTTTATTCTATTTAAAAAGGACATGTGTCATCTATAGGATAACCATAGAAGGAGTTACACATCCCCCCCTACTCGATGCGTCTCTTCGACACAATAAATGAAAATTTCCAATTCCCTTTGAAATCCTTAGAAAAGGAAACACTTTGAGAGATTCAAGAGAGAAAAATGAAGTTACAATTCATAAATTCAAGTTTATGTGTGTTTTATAAAATAGGTTTTTACAATATACTTCACTAAATGTGAAATATTGGTAGGTTGTTTGTGGCTTGGGTTGGAGAGACGAAATTTGGGGGGAATGAATGAAAATTTGACAAATGGTGGCTCGATCAAGATTTTAAAATCTCAATCAAGCTAACATATCAATCAAGATACTAACTCAATCAAGCTTTCAATTAATCACAATTTAACCCTCGATCGAGATGTTTCAAAAAAGTGCAAAAAGGCTCAATCGAGCTATTAAAAAACCTCAATCGAGATTATAATTGTGATCGAAAGATTTAAAAGATACTTTTATCCCCCTTTTAAAAAAAAATTCATGTTATTTTTACCAAACTTAAACCCTAGCCTAAGATACACCTTAGATGGAAGATTTCATGAAAGTGGATCCATCAACGAATCGTCTATTCATTGACATACAATTTGCAAGTTTATGAGTTCATAAAATTATTTTTTTGTTATTTTATTTTAAAACTTATACTTACAAAACCATGTCCACAACTTAGAATCAACTTAAATATAAATCAACAACGTAAAAAGTACACAACAAAAAATTCAAAAAATGCATACGCCCCAAACCAACATGTATTCTTCAAAAGGGTATTTTTTATTTTTTCTATTTATATAACTAGTAAAAAAAATGTTTGCATCCACACATGTGTATGAAATTAAATTAATATTTTCCACAATTAGTTTCAAAACTTAAAAATATATATATAATTTTCCATCATAAATTAAAAAAAATGCATGTCCAAGTGCATTTTGTGTAGATTATGCTAATATTTTTTTTAAATTATAAATTTATCACTAAATTATTTTAAGTGCACACAAACCACTTGAAAAATTTTGTTAAAATTTACAAAACAAACCTATCGTTAAATGCATTTTTTACATATTAAATAATTTTATTATTTAAAAAATATATACATGGAAAGATGACATAATTCCCTACAATTTAATTTTATGTTCCGTGTTGGAATTCACAAGGCATATATAAGTTTTGAGGGCTTCAATTTAATGAACGAGTAAAAAATTGAATTTTCAACACCACTTTTCTCCAAAAAGTGTTACTCATCTTCAAGGATTCACCCCTAAGCAACAACAAATTGAGAACAATAGCAACAACAAAGTGGTTGCAATGAAAGACGAGAATGATGAGAAGATGCTTGAGCAAAAAACACTTGTGACATTTAGGAGGAAGATGGAGTGTTTGCAAATAGTTAGTTGATGATTCAAGCCATCAACCTGCAGCTCATCATAAGGACTAAGAAAGTCAAGTAGGATCATCCCTTTTAATTACTCATAAATACACATTTTCCAGACACTTCGGCTTCCTCCTAAATATTCATTGTGAACTTTCAGATATGGTCACTAATGATATTCTTAAAGAAATATCAAGCATCAACTTAACTTATAATAAAGGTTGGTGTTAGTGCATGATTGGGAGGATAGGGAGGAATTGAGCATCACTAAGAGGTTTGAAAAACTTACAAAATAAAATAAATTTTAGTGACTAATAAAAAACTATCATGACAATTATGATGAAAGTGAACCAAGCGAAAAGGATGGCAAGTTCAAGTCAAAAACAAAGTTGACATATTACGGAAGTATGGATTACAAAGATGAAAAAGAAGAATGCAAATGAGAGAAGGAATGATAAATGGTATAGAGCATAAATAAGAACGTGTGTGTGTGTGTGTGTGTATGTGTGTGTGTGTGTGTGTGTGTGTGTGTGTGTGTGTGAATAAGAGAATATAATGCAAGAGTAACTAAGAAAAGAAAATAAAAAGAATAGATGTACTTGTAGATTTATGAATAAAATAATCTAATTCAAAAGCATTGTAATTACACAAATTATCCCCATGGGGGGAACTCGACTGGTTTGGGAGGACCAATGTGTCCACTTCAACCAGGGTTCAAATCTTAGGGTCTCCCTTGATTCGTGTGTGAATATCAAGGCTTGGCCTTTTAACTATATATATCCTAATTAAACAAATTACCTTGCACAATATCTTATGTCTTTGTAATTTCCCTAGTTGGACTAGTTTCCATACAAATTTTCTTACTTTTACTATTGGTTTTGTTTCAAATTTTGATATGGAAAGAATTACCCTGTACATGTTCTTATTTCTAATTTACCTAATTGAACTAGTTGCTATACACATTTTCTTATTTATAATTTTCTACATTTGGTTGTCTTTCATATTTTGATGTAGAATGCTAAGAACTATGTTTCTTTTCATTGAATAACCTTATAGGTTCCTACCAAATATTTATAAATTTTTAAAATTTAATTTTCTTACCAAATTATTTATCTTTACAATATAATAACATAGCTACTTAACTTGTGCCTAGTGAACATAGATAGGCCACGAGATAAGTGCCAAGAACAAATTAAATGTATTATTTGTTCTCCATGTGTACATGTAATCACCCATTGTCTATGTTCAACTAGCTATTATCACCTGCCTTCTTATAGTTAACCGTAATATCTACCACAAAATTCTTGTTGTTCATCATGAACAAATAGTTATTGTTATGCCACACTTGTACCCAGTGCACCTTCAGGTGTATGCCAGGGGGAGAGGGCCAATTGTTTGAGTAGGAGGGGTGTTATTGAGCAATGGTGGTCAGGGTTGGTCCCTTTGGTCATCCTTTATGGGTACTATGGATTAGTGGAACTGTTGAATTCCCTTTATTGGGGTTTTTTAACCTCAATATTGGTGTTTGGGGCCCCTAAGGGTTGACCACTAGGCCACATGGCTCCATATCATGTTTATGTGCTTTGATGGCCTTTGCTTCAGCTGTGAGACACTCATCTTAATTCAAAGGAAATTTGGACACCCTCTTGTCCCTTTAGTCAGTGGGTCCTTTCTCTCCTTGGCCTTATTTCCTCAGAATAAAGCCACCCTCCATGCTAGGCCTTTTCATGCTTTGAGTAGGTACTTGAGGTATTTTACAGTATTCTAGAGGTTAGATGGGGTATAACGCCCTCCCTCCACCTCACTCCAGCCTTTGGTTTGGAGTGATTCACTTATTTGAGCATGTTTTGGCACCTTGAGATACAAATACCCTAGGTATCCTATCTTAGGCTATATTTTATTATTATTTTCTTTTAATTTTCAGTTGACATTTTATAATTTCAAATTAACTTATTTTAAGGTATGTCGGTGTAGATATTTTGTAAAATGTGACTGTGAGATCATATAAATAGATATCGTCACTTTCATTTTAAATTAGCACTTATGGGATAAAACATTATGCACTTGTTCTACCCCTGTTAGGATTTCTCTAGATGGACTCATGCTCCTCTTGAGGAAGTTTTCTGGTTAATGCAAGCTATTTTTCTGGTAAATTCTTTGGTGAATCCCTTATTTTATTGATGCTTCAATTTATTGGATGAACACAAGCAAAAGGAGGTCATGCTTCTTACTTTTTTTTCTGGATGTTGGTGTATTTTCATGTTTGAGTCTTGGTTGTATCCCTAGATCTGCACTTTTCCCTAGGATAGGTCATTACCTTCCTTCTTGTCACCTTATCAAGTTGAGGTGCATCTCCTTGTGAGGGTACCCTAGGATTTCTCCTTAGTTTTTATAGGCTAGTTTCTTGACCTAGGAACCCTTCCTCCCTAGGTTAGTCATCCTCCCTAGAAGCCCTAGGTTGGGTAGGGGTTTGCTAGTGTAGGGTTTCCCTTGGTTTTAACACCTTTTCTCTTCTAAAAAAATTAGTTCTAGGGTTATTTTAGGATTATTTTTAGGTTGAAAACTCTAAAAATAAAAATATATTTTTTTCATTTTCTGGCCTCCCTAAAATTTCAGCCACCTTCCCTAAAAATTTGTTCTATCCCCTAGAGCCCTAAAAACCCTAAGGCTTAATTATAGGAAACCCTAAAAATACAAAAATTCCATAAATCATGAAATTTTCCCTAAAAGGTCCTAAAACCATCCTAATTTTACCGTAAACCCACCCTTCTTCCTTCCTCCCTCAAATGCACACTCTCTATCTAACCCTTGGCGCGCCTTTCTAACACAACAACAACCCTCGCTACTTCCCTAAAAGGCCTCCCCTTACCTCGCTTCCATATTAAAAAAACCTTAAACCTGCTCCAAACCCTTACTGTACTAGTTAAGACTCCTACCTAACCTTGCTAGGCCTACCAACCACCTCCCATCTCCTTCATTGCCTTAGGATCTCCCTTCTTTCACCTTCGTTCGCCCTCTTTCCTAGTCCTTTTCCCCTCGGGTCTGCTGCTACTTTAGCAGCAACCCTCCTTCCTTCACCTAAGTTGTTGTAGCACCCACTTACTACCCCTCAGTCACCTCATTACAAGGTGCTAGCTGGTGTCTCCCTGCCTTAAGATTGGTTTGGGGCAGTATCCTTTTGCGGGCCTATTTTTTGCAGCAGCCCTATCCCACCACATGTAGACAAGGTTGGTTCTAGGCTTCAATCAACCCAAAGGGCTTCCCTTTACAATGGTGTCCCTATTTACTTCTTCCCTCTTCCTTCTAACCTTGCACATGCACCAATAAGAGGTTAGTAAGTGATGATATGTGTTATCTCTAGGGTTGTTCCTAGTGTTTATTTTTAAATTTTTTTATTTTGATTGGGTTTTATGGTTTTTAAATGCTGATTTGTTTCATATTTTATGTTTATACTTGGTCTAATTGGAGGAAGCGCTGACCTTGCAAGCCATCGTATCTTATGTGGAGAACAGTGGGGACAATGTAAGATTGGTACAAGCAGGTAACCATCGGATTGCTTTTATAATGATGGGTCCAATCTATCTGGTTTGCATAAGTTGCACAGAAGAACCATTTGAAGCTTTGAAAATGCAGCTTGAACGTCTTTATGGCCAGATGTTGCTTATATTAACAAAGTCAATAGAGAAGTACTTTGGAAAAAATGCCAAGTTTGATATGAGGCCATTACTGGGTGGGACAGATGTGGTCTTTTCGTCTCTTATACATTCTTTCAGTTGGAATCCTGCAACATTCTTACATGCCTATACATGTGTTCCTCTCTCTTGTGCAACAAGACAAGCTGCAAGTGGTATACTGCAAGACATTGTTGATTCTCGGAATATATTTGCAATTCTTATGTGTAGGCATAAAGTTATAAGCATTGCTGGGGCTGAAAAGGCGACTCTTCATCCAGATGACATCCTTTTACTCTCAAATTTCATAGTATCTTCAGAATCTTTTAGGACTTCTGAAGCATTCTCTCCAATATGTGTTCCAAGATACAATTCGATGGCATTCCTTTATGCATATGTACACTATCTTAAAGACAACACCTTCTTAGTGCTACTTACTACAGATCATGATTGGTTCTACAATCTAAAGGATTGCAGGATTCAAATTGAAACAGTGCTGAACAAGTCAAGTGTACTAAATGAGGTGAAACATCAATGTTAAATGTTGGCTTGCATGTGGAGGACTTACCCAGTGACCCTATTGTGCATTCTTCTTATTGCCGTCAAGTGCATGACAAAGAACACAAGCTAGCTGTGGCTACAAGAGAAACCAAAAAGGACATTGTAGGAGTTGGAGGTCCAGCTGGTCTCTGGCACTTTATGTACAAAAGCATTTACCTTGATCAATATGTGGTTTCAGAATTATCTCCACCTTTGAAAAGACATCAGGCCCAGAAAAGTTTGCTCAGAGCCTATCAGAACTTGTACTCTTCAATGCACATTAAATGATTGAGGCTCTAGGTCCTAATAAGATGCAATACAGAGGAGACATAGACTACAATTGGTTGTGCTGGATAACCCAAGATTTTGAGCTATATGCAGCTTTCGATCCACTGGTTGAAAAGATATGGAGTTCCATTTTCATCTGAGAGATGGTAGAATGCGTACTACTTTCCAGCTACTTTATATGGTGCATTGGGAAAGGGATTTTTTTGCTGGAACAGAGCTAGGTTAAGGTAACGCATACAAGGCAGGTCAAGCTATGATGCTATGGAAATGCTTATATGGGAATGGCATGTGGGCACAGTATGTAGATGAAATGCAAGCTTTGAGCAAGCCGTTCAGAGCAACATTGGAAAAGACTGCAGAATTCAGTGTATTCTCCCTGAAAGATGTTTATTCTGCATCTGATGGAACCCGCAATATTTTATTCAGTTCAGGAGATGGATCGATCATAGAAACAGTCTTAATTCCATGTGAAAGAGGGCACACTACTCTGTGCATGTCCATTCAATATTGGCAATGAACTGCCATTTTTGCTATACAGGAAGGATGGGGCTAAAAATAAATTTGATTGCAGCGGAAATAGTGGAGCAGGTTGTTTATGCCCGTCTTCATTTTACAAATAAAGTTGGTCCACTTACAAATGTCGTGTTTATGGGTATGGGTGAGCCATTGTATAATTTAGACAATGTACTTAAGGCTGCAGAGATTATGGTGGATTGTCATGGTCTGGATCGAATTTAAGTGGGTCCTCCATCTTTATCTATCGACATCCTTTGGCAAAGGAATTCAATGGTTTCAGAAGACCTTTCAGGAATGAAGGTGGTCAAGTCAAAGAGCACTCTCCATGTTAATGGGAAATGTCTCCAAAGAACTTGCTGCAGCGGGAGCCATACCTGGTATTTGTGGTTCTTTTCCTTGTTTTGAGAATGTTGGTTTATCTTTTTCGAAAGGTCTTATTACAGGTCAAACGATTCCGGTTAAGGCGAATTTGGCATGTAAATTTGGCACTCCTGAGTGAAAATACACGACCTTTTTTGAAGCATGCCCTGCACATGCTCAGCTTGAATAGAATTTGGTGTCATTTAAAGTTTTCCAAGACAAGAAACTTTCAAGAAGGTGCTAAGAATGCAAGAATATGGGAATCTCTGGCTTCTGTTTTTCTTGGTAAACGCTCAGTGAATAGACCAGGCTCCAGCAGTGAAATTCACTAAAAGATCATTGGAGGCGAAGGTCAGAGGTTCCCTGCAAGATAAATCTTATTTCATTCAATCCTCATCAAGGATCATCGTTCATTCCCAGTACATTAGAGCAGATGATAGCATTTCACAAGATTATTGCAGATGCGGGATATGCTACTTCTATTGGTCATAGTCGTGGTAATGATCAGATGGCAGCTTGTGGGCAGCTTGGTAAGCCTGGAAATAGTCAAACTCCATGGATGCATGCTCTTGAAATATTTCAAGCTACATTAGCTACTTGATTTGTAATGGACTCTTTAATATGTCAACGGTCTATTTATGCCCAAGTGGCTATATGTTACACTATGTATCATCAGTTCATTCTACAATTTGTTCTTTCATGCTGCGAAGGTTATGAAAAAGGAAACAGAGAAGAACATGTCATTGAGGTTTAGAGGCTCCATTTAGAGTTATAGTTTGCTTGTGAAACCAACTCTGTTTATTAACAAATGTCTCTCTTAGTAGGACACATGTAGTGTTAAAGCATTTTGTAAGGGATTTGATGTCCCATGTTTGTAGGGGGTCGATCCAAGTTTATAGGATCTATTGTTAGTTTTAGATAAGATCTTTTTGATACAAATAGAACTCTCGAACTAGGGAGACAGGGGGGAGAGTTCTTCCTTTCAGGAAGAAACGTAGGACTGTAGGTTGGCAGTTTTTGGGAAGGATGCTGGACAAATTGTAAACACCTTTGTATAGCATAAAGTCTTTGCAGCTTCAACAGGTTCTAGCTTTGAATGAAATATAATGACGATTTTTTTCTGTACTACATGAGCTGTTTTCTTTGGTAATTATTTTACATATATGGTCATTCACAATCCATTATTGTAATTCTTATTTGAATAAACAGTTATCTTTATTATTCATACACAGTCATAGTTTCACTTTATGTTATCAGGATCATAGAATCCTTTGTATTGAATGTTGTTCTGAATGTTTATGTTATCTAATCTTTATGATTTTATTTCCAGCCCTCACTGTTTTACCAGCCTGTCATACACTCTGCTTTTCTTGTGAATACTTGTATCCAACTCTCTGTGACATATACCAGCTGTAGATATCTGTGATATTATGATCTCATACCTGAAAACTGTACAAATATATGATATCAGCCTAATACCCTATAGTACTGTGAGAATATATCAGTTACCAGCTTTTATTGTGAGTTTGATTTCATTTGATTTAATTGTTTTCAAACTAAGATTTCCTTAAGCTTGGATCCCGTATTCTAGGTCCAACTTTAGGGATAACAATATGAAATTGTGAATTAAGGCATGCATTGAGAGTGAACTGTTTGCATTCCTTCACCATCTTGCTTATGTGTATTTCTTTTGGTATCAAATTGTTAGTATAAATATTGTTAAGGATACAGTATATGCTTGTATTGTAAAGCACTAAAAATTCACCCTATTAATACACACAGTATGCGAATTATTATTGTGTACACTATTCTTGTTACTAGTCAGCTAATACATTATTCATTTGATGAATTATATTTATGCAAGGAGTCTAGCATGACTATGGCCATATGACTGATATATGATGCTATAAATTGATGACCAAATGCATCCTAATGTACACACACACCAAAAAAAGGGTCTTAACACATTAATGAATATGCTTGTTCCTCGTGGTGATAGGATAATGTTGATGTAATTGTAACTTTGGAATGTATTCACTTATATTTCTTATCTATTGTAACTCGATGTTTATTCTGGGGTGTACTGTGTCATGTCATTCCCCAGTGTTCCTATTGGGAGAATATATAATGTAAACAAGTCATGTCAAGTCATTGTGGGTAACCCTCCTATTGTCTAAGGGTTAAAGTCCCCGGAGTTCCGGGGCACTAGGGTTATTAGACTCTCCTAGAGAGGTCAGCCCTAGTAGGGTTTTAGTCATGTCGAGAATTAGTATAAATAGAGAGTTGGCCTCTCTATTTATCATACACTCATCCATACTTAGTTGTAGCACATAGCTGAGGAAGAGAAAGACACTGGGGCAAGGAAGAAAGAGGTTACTACTGTCAGGAGATCATCTTACTGTTTTGGGGTTTTACTTTTGGTGTTGATTCTATCTCTGAGGAAGTTGCGGAGTTTTATCCATTTATGGTTTCCCTGAGTAAAATCACTGTCTTGATTGTCTCTTGTGTTTGATTGTTGTACTTTTTTTTCTCTCAGTTAAAGATCCTAATGTTATGCTAGCTTAATGTTAAAAATCTAACATGGTATCAGAGCTTACCAGAGAAGAAGACATTGCGTAGCTGCGGGAACTAGGGCTTCCTACTTTGTGGATCTCTCTCCAAATATTTTCAGCAAAAGAAGGTTGGAATAAATCTCCTCCTTATGGCACATCTTTCTATTGAATTAGAATCGAATTCTGAGGTTTTTCAATTTTTGGACCCAACACTGCTACCGAAAATTAGGGCTTTTCACAGAAGTGGATTTTTTCAATGAGCTCAGGCTTGGATTGATCTCCTCCCTAAAATTGAAGTTAGGGATCAAATTCAAAGCATTTGGTTGGATAGATCTCTAGAAAAGAAAAACCCTAATCTACTCCTAAACTAGCACAACAGGATTTCAGCTCCAAATCCAGATTCGACATCTTGACCTGGTAAGATATAAATCTTTTGTATTTCCATTTAAGGTTCTCAGTTAAGATGTATCATAATACCAAGCTTGATGAAAATATTGAGGGAGTTGATAACTTATGAGCCTGAAAGTATAGGATGTCCCTGGTCCTGGAAGAAAATGCGTTGGACTCCTATATGAGTGAGGAGGTTCCATTTCCATAGGGAGATGAGGCAAAGGCCTTACATAAGAAGAAGTTGGTTATGGAAAAGAGGATCATTACTGATTCTATCAAGGATCACCTAATACCATATTTTTCCTCCCTCAAGACACCTAAAGCTATGTTTGATTCCCTAACCAAATTGTTTGAAGGGAAGAACATAAACTGGAAGATGACTCTGAGAAACCAACTAAAGAATGTGAAGATTCAGAATGTAGAAACAATCCAGTATTACTTCACAATAGTTTCTCAAATCAAGGAACAACTAGAAGAAGTATATGAAGAAGTGGAAAATGCAGAGATTGTAATGACCACCTTGAATGGTCTCCCTAGATCATGGGACTCCTTTATTCAAGGAATCTATGCTAGAACGAAGTTAGTCAAGTTCAACAGACTATGGGAAGAGTGCTCTCAAGAAGAAGCTTAGATAGCAGCTCGAGAAGAAAAGATGGGAAGTGAAGATCAAGCTCTCACAATTTACTCCAAGAAACCCAAAAGAACTTCACATCACCCCAGAGGTAAGTCCTTTCATAAAGATAACTCTAAAAAATATTTGTCTAAGATCAGATGTTATACATGTGATGAGAAAGGACATTATGCTAGAGAATGTCCTAGAAACAAAAATGTCTCTCACAAGAAGAAGGGAAAAAAGAGAAGACATCATGCTCATGCTGCAGAGGATGATGAACCTTCATCAAAGAGAACCATATATGAAAGTGAAGATTCTTCAATCGAGGAAGAATATGTTTTGATTTCTTCTCTCACGGGAAACATTACTCATGGAAGCAATGATTTGCTTATAGATAATGGTGCTTCCAAACATCTGACAGGATTCAAGGAATCCTTTGTGAAACTTTTAGAACATGAATCACCTCACAAGGTTAAGCTAGGAGATGACTACCAGTATCCAATAAAAGGTTGTGGGGAATCCTCCTATAAGCTAGACTTTGGAAAGTCTATGACAATGAAGGAAGTATTGTTTGTACCAGGACTCAAGAAGAACCTCCTCTCCATATCTGCATTAGATGCAAAAGGAATAAGGGTTGCATTCATATATTGTTAAGTCATCATGTGGCCAAAAGGCAAGACTATCAATGATGCAGTAGTGATTGGGGAACAAGAAGGAGGATTATACAAATTGAAGGGCCATCCAGAACAAGCCTTGGTCCATGACATAGTAGAGCCAAATGAACTTTGGCATAGAAGGCTTGCACATGTGCATTACAGAGCACTACCACTTGCAAGAAAAGCTGTTGAAGGTCTTCCAAAAATTCAAGCAAAACATGATGGGTTCTGCAAAGGATGTGCGAAAGGAAAGAACACAAAGAATACATTTCCTAGTAGTGAGAGCAAAGCAAAAGGAATCTTGGAAATCATCCACTCCGATGTATGCGGTCCAATGTCATCAAGTTCACTAAGCGGGTATGTATACTATGTTTCTTTCATTGATGACTTTTCTAGGAAGACATGGATATACTTCATGCAGAACAAAGATGAAGTATTCAGCAAGTTCAAGGAATTCAAAGCCCTGATCGAGAACCACACTAAAAAGAAGATCAAGACCTTTCGATCAGATAATGGTGGAGAATTAACGTCAAATGAATTCAAAGAGTTATGAAAAGACTCAAGGATTAAGAGGAAGTTGTCCACTCCTTATAATCCACAACAGAATGGGGTTATAGAACAGAATATCATAACTATCATGGAAGCCACAATAGCTATGCTTCATGATCAAGATATGCCCGTGCATCTTTGGGCAGAAGCTGCTAGAACAACGGTGTATGTACAGAACCATACTCCACATAGAGTACTCAAGAACAAGACTCCTGAAGAAGTCTTCTCCGACAAGAAACCAAAATTCAGTCATCTTAGAATATTTGGTTATCCTGTGTACATATACATTCCAAAAGAGAAGAGAACAAAATTAGATCCTTCAGGAAAGAAGGGTATATTTGTGGGATACTCTGAAAGCTCGAAGGCTTACAGAATATATTTCCCAAGATACAAGACGATTGACATCAGTAGGGATGTGACATTTGATGAAGACATAGCTTACAACAAATCCAGAAAGAGACCTGCTGAAGAACCTGAAGAAGCAGAAGCACCCAGAATTCATGATACAACCATGAACGAGGAAACTCAAGAAGAATATCGATACTTTGAAGAACCACAAAGACCTGTAGATCCACCTCGGGAGAAGAATCCTCAAAAGAGTAAAACTGCTTGGGTACAAGAAATTATCCAAGGTGCAGAAAGATATGTGGCTCCAGAAGAGAATCATAGAGAAAGAAAGAGGACCAAATCCTACTACGAGTATGTAGCATTACAATGTGATTTCATTGATAAAGAACCTTCCAATTATGAAGAAGCGGTAGAACGGAAAAAATGGAAGGATGATATGATTGAAGAGTACCAATCGATCATGAAGAATGATGTTTGGGATGTTGTCCCAAGACCAGAAGGGAAGTCAGTTGTAACTTCCAAATGGATCTACAAGATCAAGTATGCTGCAGATGGTAGCATTGAAAAATATAAAGCAAGATTTCTTGCTCGTGGTTTCTCCCAGAAAGAAGGAATTGACTATGAATAAGCTTTTGCACCTGTAGCTAGATACACTTCCATCAGATCAGTACTTGATTTGGCTACAATGATGAAATGGAAGATACGCCAAATGGATGTCAAGACTACTTTATTGAATGGTGTAGTAGAAGAGGAAGTGTATGTAGAGAAACCACTCGATTTCGAGACACATGATAGAGAGTCTCATGTGTGCAGATTGAAAAAAGCCCTGTACGGTTTGAAATAGGCACCCAGGACTTGGTACAGTAGAACTGACAACTTTCTATCTATTTTGGGCTTTACTAAGAGTAAAGACGATTCCAAACTCTACTACAAGGTTGAAAATGGCAACCCAGTGATGCTCCTACTATATGTAGATGATATATTTGTAACAGGTATGGATGGGTTGATTGCTGATACAAAGAGAAAGATTGATGCCAAGTTTGAAATGAAATACATGGGTATGATGCATTATTTTCTAGGTATGGAGGTGTGGTAGAATGCAGATGGAATATCCCTCAGACAAGGGAAGTATGTAGTAGAGATATTGAAGAGGTTTGGAATGATGGAATGAAAGTCTACGGCCACACCTATGGCATCAAAACTGAAGCTATTGAGTGATGTTTCATCAGAGTCAGTTGATGCTACAATGTATCGTCAGATGATTGGGTCCTTGATGTACCTGATGAACACGAGACCAAACATTTGCTTTGTTGTGAACACCTTGATCCAATTTTTGATAGATCCAATAAATGTTCACTTGATTGCTGCAAAGCATATTCTGAGGTACCTGAGGGGTATAGTTAATTATGGGCTCAAGTATGAGTCGAATCACAAGATTAACCTAGAGGATTATGTTGATTCATATTGGGTAGGAAGTGCCATCGATAGGAAGAGCACTTCAAGGTGTTGCTTCAGTATGGGATCAAGTGTGATCTCTTGGTTTAGCAGGAAGCAATCCTATGTGGCACTGAGTACAGCTAAAGCATAGTATGTCACAACTTGTTTAGCTAGTTGCGAGGTAGTATGGCTGCGAAAGCTACTATCTGATTTATTTGATCTCCAGTTGGATGCTACTTGTATATATTGCAACAACCAGAGTTGTGTGAAGTTGTCAGAGAACCCAATGTTCCATGACAAGTCAAAGCATATTGAGATCAAGTATCACTATATCAGGGATATGGTGCAGAGGGGAGCAGTGAAGCTCCAGTATGTTGCGGTGGACAAATAGATAGCTGATGTGTTGACAAAACCATTGGCTAGGGTGAATTTTGAGTACTTCAGGGAGAAGCATGGTGTTCTCCAAATCAAGGTTCCCTCCAAAAAAACGTGATGAGTCCGTGAGCCATTCTGACATGGTGAGAGGATTGGCTCCTTCCATGGTCAGATGTAAGGGCTAATCAATTCTGTCATGGTGATAGGATTGGTTCCTTCCTTGTCAGATATGAGTGCTGAGCCATTCTTATATGACTGTAGGATTCGTTCCTACATGATCAAATATAAGGGCTATTGCCATTATTTGAATGGAGCTGCCTGGTGAGGTACTAGGAAAACTCAGTCTGGGACTGAGGGTTGTTCTGATATGACTGTGAGATGTGTTCTCACATGATCAAATATGAGTGCATGGCCATTCTGATGTGATAGAGGGATGTGTTCCCACTTGATCAGATGTAAGTGCTGAGCCATTTTGTCATGATTAAAGGATTAGGTTCCTCCCATGTCAAATGTGAGTGCTGGCCATTCTGACTTGGTGTCAGATATAAGGGCTATCACCATTCTTGGAATGGAGCTACCTGGTGAGGTACCATGAATACCTAGTCTAGGACTGAGAGCCATTCTAATGTGATTGATGGATGTGCTCCCACATGATCATATGTAAGTGCAAATCCTTTCCACAGATGATAGTAGGTGTGTCCTATCATGGTAGTGGATGTGAGTGTTGGCCGTTCCAAAACATGATAGCAGGTGTGTGCTATCATGATGGTGGATGTGATTGCTATGCCTTTTCACAGATTGTAGTAGGTGTTTCCTACCATGCTGGTGATTGAAAGTGTTGTTCCTTTCTAACGAGCAAGTCAAATGTGAGTGCTGTGCCTTTCTGACGAGTAGTTCAAATGTAAGTGCTAAGCCTTTTCACAGAAAATAGTAGTTGTGTCCTATCATGCTAGTGAATGTGAGTGTTGGGCGTGAATTTATGACAAGTAGGTCAAATGTAAGTGATGGGCAGTCCATTTTGACTTGGTGTCAGACATAAGCGCTGAAGAAGACCTACATGGAGGATAGGTCTAAAACCAACATGAAAAAGGGTTGGCTCTGTAGAACTTCCTGTGACAAGAAGAATAATGAGATAGCACCCATGATGATCCAGTGATGATGATCCAGCAGTGATGATCCAGATCAAGTAATGATCCAAATCCAGTGATGATGTCTAGTGATGATCCAGATCTAGTGATGATGTCTAGTGATGATCCAGATCGAGTGATGATCTAGATCTAGTGATGATGATCCAGATCGAGTGATGATCCAGATCTAAATATGAATATGAATTGAATATGCAGATAACAATATGATCCAGAGAAGAAGACCAGTCATGAAAATTGTGTCGAGAGAATACCTTCCTAGTTAAAAGGGAGTGTTGATGTAATTATAACTTCAGAATGTATTCACTTGTATTTCTTATCTATTGCAACCCGATGTTTATTCTAGGATGTACTTGTGTCATGTCATGCCCCGATGCTCCTATCAAGAGAATATATAATGTAAACAAGTCATGTCAAGTCATTGTGGGTAACCCTCCTATTGTCTAAGGGTTAAAGTCCCCACAATTCCGGGGCACTAGGGTTATTAGACTCTCCTAGAGAGGTTGGCCTATGGTTTTAGTCATGCCAAGAATTAGTATAAATAGAGATTTGGCCTCTCTATTTATCATACACTCATCCACACTCAGTTCTAGCACATAGTTGAGGAAGAGAAAGACAATGGGGCATGGAAGAAAGAGGTTACTACTATCGAGAGATCATCTTACTATTTTGGGGTTTTACTTTTGGTGTTGATTCTATCTTTGAGGAAGTTGTAGGGTTTTCTCCATTTATAATTTCCCTGAGGAAAAACACTGTGTTCATTGTCTCTTGTGTTTGATTGATGTGCCTATTGTTCTCTCAGTTAAAGATCCTAATGTTATGCTAGCTTAATGTTAAAAATCTAATAGATCGTTATTGTTGCTAATGACCGATATGTTAATTAATATTGTTGATTGTTGAGTTGTGGCACATTACTTATTCCAATACTTACATATCACCTTTGTATGGAATGTTGTTGTTAGTATATAATGCATAAATGGATTTTACATTGAAAATTATGATATGATAGGTATGTATACATGGTTACCTTTCACTCTAAACCTTGAAATAACTAACTCCTCTATAAAATTCAATACTTATTGACATCCTATTTTACTTGCACACACTCTGCCTACACAACACTTCTATGTTATATTGAAAGCTTGAATTAAAAACTTGTTATAACCTTATCATATTACTTTGTGAATAGTATTGGTTTCATGATTGATACATTTCATTACTTGGCATTTTGGCATCTGCTTAACATACTTACCCAATTTCATAAGACCATGCAGTGTGCCATTTCTGTATTTGACTTAAATCCATAATGAAGTGGCTTCTAATAAGCTCAAAAGGGGTATCCTTTAGTGTTTAGTGTCTTTTCTAGATTTAAATTAGGGATCTTCCATAGGAGGCCTCAACTTCCAAAGCAGTTGGGGACAAGTGACTAAGGTGACAGTGATCACTTTCCCTTATATTGAAAGCTTGAATTAAAAACTTGTTATAACCTTATCATATTACTTTGTGAATAGTATTGGTTTCATGATTGATACATTTCATTACTTGGCATTTTGGCATCTGCTTAACATACTTATCCAATTTCATAAGACCATGCAGTGTGCCATTTCTGTATTTAACTTAACTCCATAATGAAGTGGCTTCTAATAAGCTCAAAAGGGGTATCCTTTAGTGTTTAGTGTCTTTTCTAGAGTTAAATTAGGGATCTTCCATAGGAGGCCTCAACTTCCAAAGCAGTTGGGGACAAGTGACTAAGGTGATAGTGGTCACTTTCCCTTATATTGAAAGCTTGAATTAAAAACTTCTTATAAGCTTATCATATTACTTTGTGAATAGTATTGGTTTCATGATTGATACATTTCATTACTTGGCATTTTGGCATCTGCTTAACATACTTATCCAATTTCATAAGACCATGCAGTGTGCCATTTCTGTATTTGACTTAACTCCATAATGAAGTGCTTCTAATAAGATCAAAAGGGGTATCCTTTAGTGTTTAGTGTCTTTTCTAGAGTTAAATTAGGGATCTTCCATAGGAGGCCTCAACTTCCAAAGTAGTTGGGGACAAGTGACTAAGGTGATAGTGGTCACTTTCCCTTATATACTTACCAATGGCCTAGACTTCCATTTCAACTAATAACATTTTGGCATTGTTGTCAGGGACCGTTTCACAATTTTAAGTAGTTGATCCTAAGTCATTCACACCCTTGGAAAGAACGACATTGGGTAAGAAAATTTAGGTAAGTATTTCTGGGTATTTTTAAAATATTATTGTTAAGGACTAATCTTGTAGATCTTACCTGGTGAATCCATAAAGAAGAATCCCTCCAAGGCTTAACATTTTGGCATCATTGTTGGGGACCATTTCAAAATTTGAAGTGGTTGATCCAGAGTCATTAAAACCCCTAGAAAGAACAACATTCAGTAAGGAAATTGAGGTAAGTCTTTCTGGGTATTTTGAAAATATTATTCTCAAGGACTAATATTGTTGATCTTACCTAGAGACTCCACAAAGAAGAATCCTAGCAAATATTAACATTTTGGTGTCACTATCAGGGACCTCAAATTCATTGAGGTGACTTACCCAGGTAAGAACGACACTTTGGTACATTTTTAAGTCCTAATTGTATATGATTGCATACATTTTTGAAAGGACTAACCTGTAGTATTACCTAGTGACTCCACACAGAACTCATCCCACCCCCATCAATCAGGTATGCCCTTGTTTTGTTTATTACTTTGGTGATATTTTCTTAACTAATGTGGCATGTCTCACCTGGTGACTCCAATCAAATAAAAATAAAGTAGTTCTCTTCAAATACAAGGAAGCTTGAAGAGATGGTGTCTAATTACGAATTGTGGATGGATACATTGGATCTTTTGCACATTCTAGGAATTACACACAAGTACATCATTCAAGATGGCTGGAATGCACTTTTACCACTATTCCAGTAGTATAAGTACCATGCAACAAAACATGTGCATGAATTCATGAAATTCCTCCCGACAAGTAATATCATGCATGAATACATCAGGATGAGGCTATTCCTGTTATCTCTTCACCTAGAAGACAAATTATCTGTCAGAGGGTTTTCCTTGCAATTTTTTTTTCTTCACTCACTCAATTCATTAATGCATTCAACATGAATTGGGATTACGATGTCGAATAAAATGAAATAAATTCCATGATCAACATAATATCGGAAGAAATACTGGAAAGTAGCAGACACAAGATGATTCAATCAACGAAATCAATAATTATATTCCATTTGAATTCAAAGATCCTGATAATCTAACTACTACTAATATGGAAATAGGTTTCACTCTTGATTTATCAGGATTCCCAGGATATTCAGATGAGTTACCAAAGGTATTTTGGCATGCCTTCAAGTGTAACCATTATAATTCCACACATCATGTAGAATGGCTTATGAATTTGGATTCAAAATATGGTATTAAACGAGAATAATATGTTTACATGCAATCATTTGTCCTTCACCTGGGAGGAAAGGCTCTTGATTGGTTTGTGGGCCTAGATAAAGGAACAATATCAGCTTTCGTAGAATTGTTGGAAACATTTTGTAGCCAGATTCAAAGCAACATGGCAAATGGATACCTCATGTCAAGCATGCAAGGAAATTGTTAAGTAAGGAATCCCAAAACAAGGGTCAGTTTGAAGCATCCATTGTCCAAGGCATAACTGATGATATCCCGAGCATGATAGACGAAACTCCATAAGTAGGTGAATATGATGATGGCCCAATATATGAAGATCCAGAAGTCCTAGTTCAAGGAGTTGAAGAATAGAAAGATAGGATGAGTTCTCCCTTCCAACATGCAGAAACTCCTTATGACCTATTAGATCTCTGGGAACATAAGGATGAGAATTCTGAGGATGATGGTTATTGGAAATTTATGGGTCCATATTTCTATGATTCCTCAAAACTAAGTAGCATTGTCTCCATCCATTATAGTAAGGAAGAACAACTTGATGAAGTTACCCAAGTTGAGCCAAAACGTAACACTATTTGGGAAGAGGAACTCTCAGTGACCTCCAGTAAGGATGTTGAAGACCTAACTTATGAAGACCCTATTGAAATAGATATTATCTTTCCTTCCTCTTATGAGGCTAATGACGAAGAATGGCTCAACCATTTTTCCACCATAATTGAAGATGAAGCATCATCAGACTTTGTAGATAATTGTTATATGCAGATGGCCCATTATTATGAAAAGTTTGAAGATTTGGGACCCCATATCTTTGGTCATTCTTTCATGATGTCTCCACCATACTCATCTTGTGGCAATGAAGCATGTTGCACAGAGTATTGTTTTGCAGATATTCAACATATGATGATCCTAGGTTATCACTCTCAGTTGTGCTCCTCAAGAATAGTTGAATAAGTTTTTCATCCCACTCTACCCTACATTGGTAAGTGCTTAATGATACACCTCAAAAATAATGAGGAAGGTAGGTGGATAGGTATGCTCTTCATCCCTTAGTTTGATAATATTGATTGTTTATATTTTCATTTGAAGCATGAAGGTATGAATTATATTGTTGACAATATCAAAAGCTCAAGGATTATTGGGGTTACTAACATGATTATGAAAAGGATAAATGGGGTATTTGTACTCTCAAATAAATTCTTGAGTAAATGCAAAGACAAGTTGCAGCTCACATATGAATATTTGTGAGGTCGAACTCTACGAATAGCATCCCAAGTTTAGGATTCATGGACGAGTTTCAAGAAGATTTTTTCCTTGGAAGACATGTATGATGAAGGTGTCCCATACATAATTCCACCAGAAGCATGGATCAACAAAGCTTGTCAAAGCAATGCTTCTCTGTGCCACCGATTTCAAATATTCCAGGTTCTTAAGAAGGTTCAGTTTCCTGCACTCATCCAGAAGAAGATCCCGGTACAAACTCAACATATCATAAATGAGGTATTGTCATGGATTACATTAAAGGAAAAAGGTAAGATATCAGGTATGAATTTCTTACTTAGATGGTTACATTGGTGGTATGATTTAACATAGGCTACTTTAAATTATAGTTTTAGGGTAGGTAAGGATAGTTGCATGAGGAATTTTTTTGTGCATTACATTTGATGTCTTTTCATTGTCTAGTTAGTTTTAATTGTTTTCAGTTTGTTTCCCTCATTTTGTGAACAAGGAAGGACATAAGTGTCTTCCCTTAAATTCTTTTAATTCTCTTGGACATTTGATATGTGTATAGCCATACATGTACCAATAGATTCACAGGTTCTTGAGAACTTCAGGGAAGAGCACTCATCCCACAGTTGGAGCCAATGTTACACTCCCTTCAAGTGTGAGACACTCGTCTTCATTCTCAGCCACTTTGGACAACCTCTTGTCCCTTAAGTTAGTGGGTCCTTGCTCTCCCTAGCATTATTTCCTTAGAGGAAAGCCATCGTCCATGCAAGGCCTTTCCATGCTTTGAGGAGGGAATTGAGGTATTTTACAACATTTTAAGGGTTAGATGGGGTATAATGCCCTCCCGCCAGCATTTCATTTAGATTGATTCAATATTTGAGCATGTTTTGGAACATCGAGATACAAATACCCTAGATAGACTACCTTAAGCCTACCTTAGGCTATATTTTATTATTATTTTCTTTTAATTTTCAGTTGACATTTTATAATTTCAAATTAACTTATTTTAAGGGAGGTTGGCATGGATATTTGTAAAAAGTGAGTGTGAGATCATACAAATAGATCTTCTCACTTTCATTTTAAATTATAACTTATGGGATAATACGTTATGCACTTGTTCTACCCCTATTAGGGTTTCTCTATATGGATGTGCTCCTGTTGAGGAATTTTTCTGGTTAATGCAAGTTATTTTTCTAGTAAATTCTTTGGTGAATCTCTGCTTTTGGTGATTATTCAATTTGTTGGATGAAAACAAGCATAAGGAGGTCAAGATTCTTACCTTTTTGTCTGGATGTTGGTGTATGTGCATGTTTGAGTCTTGGTGGTAGCCCTAGAGCTGCATTTTTCCCTAGGATAAGACAAAAACTTCCTTCTTGTCACCTTATTAAGTTGAGGCACGTCTCCTTGTGAGGGTTCCCTAGGGTTTCTCCTTAGTTTTTCTAGTCTAAGTACTTGACCTAGGAACCCTTCCTCACTAGGTAAGCCATCCTCCCTAGAATCCCTAGGTTAGGTAGGGATTTTGCTTGGATGGGGTTTCTGTTTGTTTTCACGCCTTTTCTCTTCTAAAAAAACCTAATTCTAGTGTTTGTTTAAGATTAGTTTTAGGTTAAATTCAGGTCTTCAATTTTATGTTGAAACCCCTAAAAATAAAAATAAAAAATTTTGCATTTTTTGGCTCCTTCCTTAAAAATTCATCCAAGCCCCTAGATCTCTAAAAACCCTAAGGAATAATTATAGGTAACCCTAAAAATACTTCCAAAACTCAGAAAATTTTCCCTAAAATAGTCATAATTTTATCCTAAACCTGCCCTTCTTCCTTCCTTCTCAAATTTACACTCCCTCTGCTACCCTTGGCCCACCTTTCTAACACCACAACAACCCTCGTTATTGCCTTAAAAGGCCTCCCCTTACCTCCCTTCCATATTATCACAACCTTAAACCTGCTCCAAACTCTCGCTACCCTAGTTTTGACTCTGTCATAACCTCACTTGGTCTACCAAACACGTCCCATCTCCTTCGTTGCCTTAGCAACTCCCTTATTTCACCTTCGATGTCCCTCTTTCCTAGTCCTTTTACCCTCAGGTCTGTTGCTAATTTAGCAGCAACCCTCCTTCCTTCACCTAATATGTTGTAGCAACCACTTACTACCCATCAGTCACCTCATTACAAGGTTCTAGTTGGTGTCTCCCTTCCTTAAGGTTGGTTTGGGACAGTATCCTTTCATGGTCTTTTTGCTTGCAGTAGCCCTATTCCACGGCCCATGGAAAAGGTTGGTTCCAATCCTTTGACCAACCCAAAGGGCTGCCCTTTACAATGGCATTCCTCTTTAATTCTTCCCTCTTCCTTCTAACCTTGCACATGCACCAATAAGAGGTCAGTAAGTGCTGATATGAAATTGTGAATTTAGGCATGCGTTGAGAGTGAACTGTTTATATTCCTTCACCATCTGCTTATGCTTATTGTTGTTGGTATCAAATTTTTGTTATAAATATTGCTAAGGATATTGTATATGCTTTTATTGTAAAGCACTGAAACTTCACTCTATTAAGAGACACAATATGTGAATTATTATTGCGTACACTATTCTTATTACTAGTCGGCTAATACACTATTGATTTGATGAATTATATTTATGCAAGGAATCTAACATGACTATGGCCATATGACTAATATATGCTGCTATAAATTGATGACCAAATACATCCTGATGTACACACACACACACCTAAAATGGGTCTTAACACATTAAAGAATGGTTCTTACATACTGCTGAGGAACAAGCAACGCATGCTTAAACATTGTTACCTTTCACTGTTTGCATCCACAATGTACTGCTGAGGAAAAATAGGAACAAGAACACATGCTTAAAAATAGGTATGCATACATTGTTACATTTCACTCTAAATCTTGAAATAACTAACGTTGCTATAAACTTCAGTACTTATTAGCATCCTATTTTACTTCCACACATTCTATCTACACAACACTTCTACATTATATTAAGAGCTTGAATTATAAACTTGTTATAACCTTATCATACTACTTTGTGAACAATATTGGTTTGATGATTGATACATTTGATTACTTAGAATTTTGGCATCTGCTTAACATACTTAGCCAATTTCATAATACCATGCAGTGTGCCATTTATATATTTCACCTAACTCCATAAGGCACTAATTTCTAATAACCTTGAAAGTGGTATCCTTTAGTGTTTAATGTATTTTCCAGTGTCAAATTAGGGCTCTCCCTTAGGATCCCTTGGCTTCCAAAGTAGTTGGGGACAAGTGACTAAAGTGACACTGGTCACTTCCCCCTATATGCTTACCAGTGGCCTGGACTGCTATTTCAATTGGTAAAAAGTTACTTTTAATATAATATTTACAAATTATTGCACCGAGAGGCACTCTACAGCCCAGTATGGGGGAGATCTTGTAACGTTACGTAATGTTACGTCAGCTATAAATAATATTTCCGATCATGAGGGAGATGTTGTAACGTTACATAACATTATGTTGGTTATAAATAATATTGCTGATTATGAGGGAGGTTACATAAAGTTATGTTGGCTATAAATAATATAGCGATTAAGAGGGAGATGTTGTAACGTTACTTTTTACTTCTAAAAAGTAAAAACTAATAAATATAAATTTAAAAAGTAATACATTTATTGGTTTGGTTGGCCATTAAGTAAAAAGTAATAAATAAAAAATTTAATTATCTGAGAAAAATAAACCGGTAACAACAATATATAAATTAGGTTAGGTTAGACACAAGAACATAAAAAGGATCATTTTCTCCGAGGATCCTTTTCACGTAGTCACATCCCTGCTCGAGAACGACCCATCTCTAAATTGTAATTATTGACTCTGTTTTAAAATTAAAATGTTGGATGCCAACCTCTGCATCTCCATGAGAAGAGTGACTCATCCCCTGTTGTAATTATTGAATGTGCTTTAAAATGAAGGTCTGATTGGAATATATCAGTATATATTGCTAGCGCAAGGAGATGTCAACCACGTTTCCATAGATCACAACAACACCTGAGAAATGATGACAGATACAAAATATACCAAGATTAGAAAGAGATGTTGATTAACAATTGATTTAAGGAATATTTTAATTTCATACCCGGATATAGAGAGAACCCATAAGTCCCATCCTTTACCCATAGGATACCCTTCCAACTTCTTGATATGTGTGGAAGCCAATTGTGATTGAGAGCGTGCAGATGCATTTATCTGAACATTTATTTCAATATATTATATTGCAACCAGCACAAGGAGATGACAACCACTTTTCCACAAATCGCAATAGTACCCATATATTTGGATGAAGTCTATGGGTTAGAATGAGAAATGGTGTTAATTATGTTTAAATACCTAGGGTGATTTGATGAGGAGAATGACCCATCCCCAAATTGTAATTATTGACTATGTTTTAAAATTAAATTGTTAAATGCCAACTTAGACGTCTCTATGAGCAGAGTGACTCATCCTAGTTGTAATTATTGACTGTGTTTTAAAATAACGGACTCGAATATATCACCCTCCATCCAATTTTAAGCATTCTATTTATAAAAGTATTTTATTCTCCACCTATAAACTAATAATAATAATATATAAACAATTGATTTATGTTTACTCAAAAAAATAGGATACACTATTCATTTCAATGAATTGATATTAATAGCTGTGAATTATTTTAATGTTAATATAACAACTGTATTTTTGTAAATATAACTTAAAAATTAACCTAAATCCTACCTTAAAATAAAGATTGTAGACTAATGTTAGGGAGTCAATTTCTACAAATTTGTTTGTAGATAAAGGGTGTGGAATCTAAAGTCTTAAAAAAGACATCTGTAGCTCTTAAGCAAGCAGCAATGAAAGCTACTATTGAATGAATGAAGTTATGATACATGAAGTCTTCGAATAGGCATTGGATTCTCTTAAGTTGGAAGCAATCGAAGCTACTATTTATGAACTTTGAAGTTCAGAGACGATGGATAATACAACAACGTTATTGATCTCTTTCTTAGCATTGATATCCATTTTACTCTTCCTATTTTGTCAATCCTGTGCTCTTAGATTTAAAAGAATTTTGAAGCGCATTGAGAGAAACTAGATGCAATCCAATGCTATCCACTTACTGAGCAGATCCAATAACACACATAAGTGGGTTCTCAGTACTGTGCATTGGATATTGATATATAATTTAGTTCTTATGATTTTTCAGATTTCAGTGATTAAATATTGATTAACTATGCATACTATTCCAACAAAGAAAACACAGTTACTATAATGACAATGACAAGATTAAATAAAGTGGGAAATAACAAAAAAAAAAACACACTTGAGGCTATCAAACCTGAATCGGTCAGGGACATCTCACACAGAAAGCTCAAATACATAGCATGCAATACGAAATAACCCACAACAAGTTTCATATGCATTAATTATCTTGATAATTGAAGTTACAATGCTTTCAACCTTGGAGGTCTTTTGGTCTTAAAGCAATTTAAACTTGAAAATCAAAAGATTATTAATATTTTAATATATATATTATTTATATAATAATAAAAAATGTGTGCATGCACACATGTGTATGAAATGAAATTAATATTTTCCACAATCAATATCAAAAATTAAAAATATATATATATAATTTTCCATCATAAATTAAAAAAAAATGTGTGTCCAAGTGGATTTTGTGTAGATTATGCTAATATTTTTTTTTAATTATGCATTTATCACTAAATTATTTTACATGCACACAAACCACTTGAAAATTTTTGTTAAAATTTACAAAACAAACCTGTATTTAAATGCAATTTTTACATATTAAATAATTTTATTATTTAAAAAATATATACATGGAAAGATGACATAATTCCCTACAATTTCTTTTTATGTTGCGTGTTGGAATTCACAAGGCATATACTAAGTTTTGAGGGCTTCAATTTAATGAACAAGTAAAAAATTGAATTTTCAACGCCACTTGTGTCCAAAACGTGTTACTCATCTTCAAGGATTCACCCCTAAGAAACAACAAATTGAGAACAATGGCAACAACAAAGTGGTTGCAATGAAAGATGAGAATAATGAAAAGATGCTTGAGCAACAAACACTTATGACATTTAGGAGGAAGATGGAGTGTCTGCAAATATTTAGTTGACACTTCGAGCCATCAACCTACAGCTCATCATAAGGACTAAGAAATTCAAGTAGGCTCATCCCTTTTAATTACTCATAAATACACCTTTTCCAGACACTCCAACTTCCTCCTAAATATTCATTGTGAACTTTCAGCTATGGACACTAATGATATTTCTTGAAGAAATATCAAGCATAAACTTAAGTTATAACAATGGTTGGTGTTAGTGCATGATTGGGAGGATAGGGAGTAATTGAGCATCACTAAGAGGTTTGAAAAACTTACAAAATAAAATAAATTTTAGTGACTAATAAAAAACTATGATGAAAATTATGATAAACGTGAACCAAGCGAAAAGGATGACAAGTTCAAGTCAAAAAAAAAGTTGAGATATTAGGGAAGTATGGATTACAAAGACGAAAAAGAAGAATGCAAATGAGAGAAGGAATGATAAATGGTATATAGCATAATTAAGAACATGTGTGTGTGTGTGTGTGTGAATAAGAGAATCTAATGCAAAAGAATAACTAAGAAAAGAAAATAAAAAGTATATATGTGCTTGTAGATTTATGAATAAAATAATCTAATTCAAAAGCATTGCAATTACACAAATTATTCCCATGGGGGGAACTCAACTGGTTTGGGAGGACCAATGTGTCCGCTTCAACCAGGGTTCAAGTCTTAGGGTCTCCCTTGATTCATGTGTGAATATCAAGGCTTGGCCTATTAATTATATATATCCTAATTAAACAAATTACCTTGCACAATATCTTATGTCTTTGTAATTTCCCTAGTTGGACTAGTTGTCATACACATTTTCTTACTTTTATTGTTGGTTTTGTTTCAAATTTTGATACGAAAAGAGTTACCCTATACATTTTCTTATTTCTAATTTACCTAATTGAACTAGTTGCTATACACATTTTCATATTTATAATTTTCTACATTTGGTTGTATTTCATATTTTGATGTAGAATGCTAAGAACTATGTTTCTTTTCATTGAATAACCTTATAGGTTCCTACCAAATATTTATAAATTTTTAAAATTTAATTTTCTTACCAAATTATTTATCTTTACAATATAATAACATAGCTACTTAACTTGTGCCTAGTGAACATAGATAGGCCATGAGATAAGTGCCAAGAACAAATTAAATGTGTTATTTGTTCTCCACTGTGTACATGTAACCACCCATTGTCTATGCTTCAACTAGCTATTATCACCTGCCTTCTTATAGTTAAACGTGATGTCTACCACAAACTTCTTGTTATCCATCATGAACAAAGAGTTATTGTTACACCGCACTTGTACCCAATGCACATTCAGGTGTATTCCAGGGAGAGAGGGCCAATTTTTTGAGAAAGAGGGGTGTTATTGAGCAATGGTGGTCAGGTTTGGTCCCTTTGGTCATCCTTTAGGGGTACTATGGATTAATGGAACTGTTGAATTCCCTTTATTGGGGTTTTTTTAAACCTCAGTATTGGTGTTTGGGGCCCCTAAGGGTTGACCGCTAGGCCACATGGCTCCAAATCATGTTTATGTGCTTTGATGGCCTTTACTTCAGCTGTGAGACACTTTTCTTCATTCAAAGGAACTTTGGACACCCTCCTAGCCCTTTATTCAATGGGTCCTTGCTCTCCTTGGCCTTCTTTCCTAGAAATAAAGCCACCCTCCATGTTATTCCTTTTCATTATTTGAGGAGGTACTTGAGGTATTTTACAGTATTCTAGGGGTTATATGGGGTATAACACCCTCCCTTCAGCTCAATCCAGCCTTTGGTTTGGATTGATTCGCTTATTTGAGCATTTTTTGGCACCTCTAGATACAAATACCCTAGGAAGCCTACCTTAGCCTACCTTAGGCTATATTTTATTATTATTTTCTTTCAATTTTCAGTTGACATTTTTATAGTTTCAAATTAATTTATTTTAAGGTATGTCGGTGTAGATATTTTCTAAAATGTGGTTGTGAGATCATATAAATAGATATCCTCACTTTCATTTTAAATTAGAACTTATGGGATAATACATTATGCACGTGTTCTACCCCTGTTAGGATTTCTCTAGATGGACTCGTGCTCCTCTTGAGGAATATTTCTGGTTAATGCAAGCTATTCTTCTGGTAAATTATTGGGTGAATCCCTTCTTTTGTTGATGCTTCAGTTTGTTGGATGAACACAAGCACAAGGACGTCATTCTCCTTACTTTTTTGTCTGGATGTTGGATGATGTTCATGTCTGAGTCTTGGCTGTATCCCTAGAGCTGCACTTTTCCCTAGGATAGTTCATTACCTTCCTTCTTATCACCTTATCAAGTTGAGGCACGTCTCCTTGTGAGGGTACCCTAGGGTTTCTTCTTATCTTTTCTAGGCTAGTTGCTTGACCTAGGAACCCTTCCTTGCTAGGTTAGTCACCCTCCCTAAAATCCCTAGGTTGGGTAGGGGTTTTTCTAGCATAGGGTTTCCCTTGGTTTTCACACATTTTCTCTTCTAAACAAAATAGTTCTAGGGTTAGTTTACGATTAGTTTTAGGTTGAAAACTCTAAAAATAAAAATATCTTTTTTTGCAATTTTTGGCCTCCCTAAAATTTCAGCCACCTTCCCTAAAAATTTGTTCTATCCCCTAGAGCCCTAAAAACCCTAAGGCATAATTATAGGGAACCCTAAAAATACAAAAATTCCATAAACAGGAAATTTTCCCTAAAATGTCCTAAAACAGTCCTAATTTTACCGTAAACCTACCCTTCTTCCTTCCTCCCTCAAATGCACACTCTCTATTTGACCCTTGGCCCACCTTTCTAACACAACAACAATCCTTGTTGTTGCCCTAAAAGGCCTCCCCTTACCTCACTTCCATATTAAAAAAACCTTAAACCTACTCCAAACTCTTGCTGCACTAGTTTAGACTCTTACCTAACCTCGCTAGGCCTACCAACTACCTCTGATATCCTTCGTTTCCTTAGAATATCCCTTCTTTCACCTTCATTTGCCCTCTTTCCTAGTCCTTTTACCCTCAAGTCTGCTGCTACTTTAGCAGCAACCTTCCTTCCTTCACCTAAGCTATTGTAGTAGCCACTTGCTACCCCTCAGTCACCTCATTACAAGGTTCTAGCTGGTGTCTCCCTGCCTTAAGATTGGTTTGGGGTAATATCCTTTTGAGGGCCTATTTTTTGTAGCAACCCTATCCCACTGCATGTAGACAAGGTTGGTTCTAGGCTTCAACCAACCCAAAGGGCTTCCCTTTACAATGCCATCCCTCTTTACTTCATCCCTCTTCCTTCTAACCTTGCACATGCACCAATAAGAGGTTAGTAAGTGCTGATATGAAATTGTGAATTAAGGCATGCATTGAGAGTGAACGGTTTGCATTCCTTTACCATCTTGCTTATGTGTATTGCTTCTAATATGAAATTGTTAGTATAAATATTGTTAAGGATACAGTATATGTTTTTATTATAAAGCACTAAAAATTCACTCTATTAATACACACGGTATGCAAATTATTATTGTGTACATGATTCTTGTTCCTTGTCAGCTAATACATTATTGATTTGATGAATCATATTTATGCAAGGAATCTAACATGACTATGGCCATATGACTGATATATGCTACTATCAATTGATGACCAAATGCATCATTAGAGAAAATTTGAGGTCTAAAATGGGCCTCCTAAGGAAAATGATAAAATAATAGTTAAAATAATAAAATAATAGTTATTACGTTTGGAGGAAGAATGAAAAAAACAACTTTTTTTGTTCGTTTTTTCGACATATCTCCCTATGTTTTTACTCAAATTCCGAGTGGGAGAGCTCATTGGATGCGGAATTTAATTATGCATCCAACACGTACCCACAATGCATACTTTTGATAAACCCCGCAACCCCAAAAACAAGAAATTCCTAAAAAAGAAATCAATGATGACATCATCATCACGTTTTTTCAAGTATTTCTTATTTTTTTGGGTAGTGGGGTCCTTCAAAACTATGAAATGTGGGTACTCGTTGGATGCGGAATTAAATTCTGCATCTAGTGAGCTCTCCCAATTGAAATTTGAGTAAAAACACAAGGAGATATGTCGAAAATACAAACAAAAAAAGTAGTTTTCTTTTATGACAAATATGTCAATTCAACCATTATGGTTGACTCATTTGATTGAAATTCTATTGGTTCTTGAATTCCAACTCACAAAATTCATTGTTGGTGCATTTTCTTATAAGGCCCATTTTAGACCCCAAATTTCCTCTAATGCCTGATCTACATACACACCAAAAAATGGGTCTTAATACATTAATGAATGGTGCTTGTTCCTCGTGATGATAGGATAATTATTGTTGCTAATGACCGATATGTTAATTAATACTGTTGATTGTTGAGTTGTGTCACATTCCTTATTCCAATACTTACATGTCACCTTTGTATGGAATGTTGTTGTTAGTATATAATGCATAAATGGATTTTACATTGAAAATTATGATATGATAGGTATGTATACATGGCTACCTTTCACTCTAAACCTTGAAATAACTAACTCCTCTATAAAATTCAATACTTATTGACATCCTATTTTACTTGCACACACTCTGCCTACACAACACTTTTATGTTATATTGAAATTTGTAATTATAAACTTGTTATAACCTTATCATATTACTTTGTGAATAGTATTGGTTTCATGATTGATACATTTCATTACTTGGCATTTTGGCATCTACTTGATATACTTATCCAATTTCATAAGACCATGTAGTGTGCCATTTCTATCTTTGACTTAACTCCATAATGAAGTGGTTTCTAATAACCTAAAAAGGGGTATCCTTTAGTGTTTAATGTCTTTTCCAAAGTCAAATTAGGGATTTCCCCTAGGAGGCCTCGACTTCCAAGCAGTTGGGGACAATTGACTAAGGTGACAGTGGTCACTTTCCCTTATATGTTTACCGATGGCCTAGAATTCCATTTCAACTAGTAACATTTTTGTGTTGTTGTCGAGGACCGTTTCACAATCTGAAGCGGTTGATCTTGAGGCATTCACACTCTTGGCAAGAACAACATTCAATAAGAAAATTTAGGTAAGTATTTCTTCATATTTTTAAAATATTATTGTCAAGGACTAATCTTGCAGATCTTAGCTGGTGACTCCACAAAGAAGAATCCGACCAAGGCGTAACATTTTGGCATCATTGTTGGGGACCATTCCAAAAGTTGAAGTGGTTGATCCAGAGTCATTCAAACCCCTAGAAAGAACGACATTCAGTAAGGAAATTGAGGTAAGTCTTTTTGGGTATTTTGAAAATATTTTCTCAAGGACTAATCTCGTAGATCTTACATAGTGACTCCATACAGAAGAATCCTAGCAAAGCTTAACATTTTGGTGTCGCTATCGGAGACCTCAAATTCATTGAGGTGAATTATCCAGGTAAGAACGACACTTTGGTACATTTTTAAGTCCTAATTGTATATGATTGCATACATTTTTGAAAGGACTAACCTGCGGTATTACCTAGTGACTCCATATAGAACACATCCCACCCCCATCAATCAGGTATGCCCTTGTTTTGTTCAGTACTTTGGTGATATTTTTTTCACTAATGTGGCGTGTCTCACCTGGTGACTCCAATCAAATAAAAATAAATTAGTTCTCTTCAAAGACAAGGAAGCTTGAAGAGATGGTGTCTAATTACAAATTATGGATGGATACATTGGATTATTTGTGCATTCCAGGATTTCCACATAAGTACACCATTCAAGATGGAGGGAATGCACTTTTACCATTTTTCCAGCAGTATAAGTACCATGCAACAAAACATATGCATGAATTCATGAAATTCCTCCTGACAAGTAACATCATGCATGAAGACATCAAGATGAGGCTATTCCCGTTATCTCTTCACCTAGAAGACAAATTATCTGTCAAAAATTGGTATGAGGTTTTCCTTGCAAAATGTTTTTCTTCACTCACGCAATTCATTAATGCATTCAAAGTGAATTTGGATTAGGAGGTCGAAGAACATGAAAGAAAGGCCATGATTGACATAATATGGGAAGAAATACTGGAAAGTAGCCAGACACAAGATGATTCAATCAACGAAATCAATAATGATATTCCATTTGAATTCAAAGGTCTTGATAATATGACTACTACTAATATGGAAATAGGTTTCACTCTTGATTTATCAGGATTCCCAAGATATTCAGATGAGTTACCAAAGGTATGTTGGCATGCCTTCAAGTGTAACCATGATAATGCCACACATCATGTAGAATGGTTTATGAATTTGGATTCAAAATATGGTATTAAAGAAGAATATTATGTTTACGTGCAATCATTTGTCCTTCACTTGGGAGGAAAGGCTCTTGATTGGTTTGTTGGCCTAGATAAAGGAACGATATCATTCTTCATAGAATTGTTGGAAACATTTTGTATCCAGATTCAAAGCAACGTGACAAATGGATACCTCATGTCAAGCACGCAAGGAACTTGTTCAGTAAGGAATCCAGAAACAAGGGTTAGTTTGAAGCAACCATTGTCCAAGGCATAACTGATGATATCTCGGGCACAATAGATGAAGCACCATAAGCAGGTGAATATGATGATGGTCCAATATATGAATATCCAGAAGTCCTACTTGAAGGAGTTGAAGAACAGAAAGATAGGATGAGTTCTCCCTTCCAACATGCAGAAAATCCTTATGACCTATCAGATCTCCAGGAACATAAGGACGATAATTTTGAGGATGATGGTTATTGGACATTTATGGGTCCATCTTTCTATGATTCCTCGAGACTAAGTAGCATTGTCTCCATACATTACAGTAAGGAATAACAACTTGATGAAGTTACCCAAGTTGAGCCAAAACGTAACACTATTTGGGAAGAGGAACTCTCAGTCACCTCTAATAAGGATTTTGAAGACATAACTTATGAAGACCCTCTTGAAATAAATATGATCATTCCTTCCTCTTATGAGCCTAATGACGAAGAATGGCTCAACCATTGTTCCACCACAATTGATGATGAAACATCGTCAGACTTTGCAGATAATTGTTATATGCAGATGGCCCATTATTATGAAAATTTTGAAGATTTGGGACCCCATATCTCTGGTCATTCTTTCATGATGTCTCTATCATACTCATCCTGTAGTAGGGAAGCATGTTGCACAGAGTATTCTTTTGCAGATATTGAACATATGATGATCCTAGGTTGTCACTCTCAGTTGTGCTCCTCAAGAAGAGTTGAAGAATTTGTTCATCCCACTCTACCCTACATTGGTAACCGCTTAATGATACACCTCAACAAGAATGAGCAAGTTAGGTGGATTGGTATGCTTTTCATCCCTCAGTTTCATAATATTGATTGTTTATATTTTCATTTGAAACATGAAGGTATGAATTATATTGTTGACAATTTCGAAATATCAAGGATTATTGGGGTTACTAACATGATTATGAAAAGGATAAATGGGGTATTTGTACTCTCAAATAAATTCTTAAGTAAATTAAAATACAGGTTGTAGCTTACATATGAATATTTGTGAGGTCGAACTCTACGAATAGCCTCCCAAGTTTAGGATTCATGGACGAGTTTTAAGAATAATTTTTCCTTGGAAGACATGTATGATGAAGGTGTCCCATACATAATTCCACCAGAAGCATGGATCAACGAAACTTGTCAAAGCAATGGTTCTCCATGACTTTGATTTCAAGTATTCCAAGTTCTTAAGAAGGTTCTATTTCGTGCACTCATCCAGAAGAAGATCCTGGTACAAACTCGACATATCATCAATGAGGTATTGTCATGGATTACATTAAAGGAAAAAGGTAAGATATTAGGTATGAATTTCTTACTTATATGGTTACATTGGTGGTATGATTTAACCTATCCTACTTTAAATTCTAGGTTTAGGGTAGGTAAGGTTAGTTGCATTAGGAATTTTTTTGTGCATTACATTTGATTTCATTTCATTGTCAAGTTAGTTTTAATTTTTATTAGTTTGTTTCCCTCATTTTTTGAACAAGGAAGGACATAAGTGTCTTCCCTTAAATTATTTTAATTATCTTGGACATTTGATATGTGTAGATATACAGGTACCAATAGATTCACAGGTTCTTGAGAACTTCCGGGAAGAGAACTCATCCCGCAGTTGGAGCCAATGTTACACTCCCTTCAGTTATGAGACACTCGTCTTCATTTGAATCCACTTTGGACAGCCTCTTGGCCCTTAAGTTAGTGGGTACTTGATCTCCCTAGCATTATTTCCTTAGAGGAAAGCCACTCTCCATGCCAGGCCTTTCCATGCTTTGAGGAGGGAATTGAGGTATTTTAGAACATTCTAAGGGTTAGATGGGGTATAATGCCCTCCTTCAGCCTTTTGTTCATAGTGATTCACTTATTTGAGCATGTTTTGGAAGCTCAAGATACAAATACCCTAGGTAGCCTACCCTAAGCCTACCTTAGGCTATATTTTATTATTATTTTCTTTTAATTTTCAGTTGACATTTAGTGATTTCAAATTAACTTATTTTAAGGGATGTTGGCCTGGATATTTGTAAAAAGTGAGTGTGAGATCATACAAATAGATCTCCTCACTTTCATTTTAAATTAGAACTTATGGGATAATACATTATGCACTTGTTCTACCCCTGCTAGGGTTTCTCTATATGGATGTGCTCCTCTTGAGAAATTTTTCTGGTTAGTGCAAGCTATTTTTCTAGTAAATTCTTTGGTGAATCTCTGCTTTTGGTGATGCTTCGATTTGTTAAATGAACACAAGCACAAGGAGGTCAAGATTTTTTCCTTTTTGTCTGGATGTTGGTGGATGTGCATGTTTGAGTCTTGGTGGTAGCCCTACAGCTGCACTTTTCCCTAGGATAAGACAATACCTTCCTTCTTGTCACTTGATCAAGTTGAGGCACATCTCCTTATGAGGGTTCCCTAGGGCTTCTCCTTAGTTTTTCTAGTCTAGGTGATTGACCTAGGAACCCTTCCTCACTAGGTAAGCCATCCTCCCTAGAATCCCTAGGTTGGGTAGGGATTTCGCTTGGGTGGGGTTTCCCTTGGTTTTCACACCTTTTCTCTTCTGAAAAAAACCTAATTCTAGTGTTAGTTTAAGATTAGTTTTAGGTTAAATTTAGGTCTACAATTTTCTGTTGAAACCCCTAAAAATAAAAATAATTTTTTTTTTTTTTCATTTTTTGGCCTCTTTCCCTAAAAATTCTTCCAAGCCCCTAGATCTCTAAGAACCCTAAGGAATAATTATAGGGAACCCTAAAAATAATTCCAAAACTCAAAACATTTTCCCTAAAGTAGTCCTAATTTTATCCTAACCCTCTGCTTCTTCCTTCCTTCTCAAATTCACACTTCCTCTCCTACCCTTGGCCCACCTTTCTAACACCACAACAACCCTCGTTTTTTCCCTAAAAGGCCTCCCCTTACCTCCTTTCCATATTATCACAACCTTAAACCTGCTCCAAACTCTTGCTACCCTAGTTTAGACTCTGTCGTAACCTCGCTTGGTCTACCAAACACCTCCCATCTCCTTCGTTGCCTTAGCAACTCCCTTCTTTCACCTTCGGTGGCCCTCTTTCCTAGTCCTTTTACCATCAGGTCTATTGCTACTTTAGCAGTGACCTCCTTCCTTCACCTAAGATGTTGTAAAAACCACTTACTACCCCTCAGTCACCTCATTACAAGGTGCTAGTTGGTGTCTCCCTGCCTTAAGGTTGGTTTGGGATAGTATCCTTTCATGGTCTTTTTGTTTGTAGCAACCCTATCCCATGGCCCATGGAAAAGGTTGGCTCCAAGCCTTTAACCAAGCCAAAGGGCTTCCCTTTACAATGGCAGTCTTGTTTACTTCTTCCCTCTTCCTTCTAACCTTGCACATGCACCAATAAGAGGTCAATAAGTGCTGATATGAAACTGTGAATTCAAGCATGCATTGAGAGTGAATTGTTTGTATTCCTTCACCATTTTCTTATGTTTATTATTGTTGGTATCAAATTGTTGGTATAAATATTGCTAAGGATACCATATATGCTTGTATTGTAAAGCACTGAAACTTCACCCTATTAAGAGACACAATATGTGAATTATTATTGTGTACACTATTCTTGTTACTAGTTGGCTAATACATTATTGATTTCATGAATTATATTTATGCAAGGATTCTAACATGACTGTGGCGATATGACTAATATATGCTGCTATAAATTGATGACCAAATACATCCTGATGTACACACACACACCTATAAATGGGTCTTAAGACATTAATGAATGGTGCTTACATACTACTAAGGAACAAGCAATGCATGCTTAACATTGTTACCTTTCACTGTTTGCATACACAATGTATTGCTGAGGAAAAATAGGAACAAGAACACATGCTTAAAAATAGGTATGCATACATTTTTACCTTTCACTCTAAATCTTGAAATAACTAACGTTGCTATAAACTTCATTTCTTATTGGCATCCTATTTTACTTGCACACATTCTGTCTACACAACACTTCTACGTTATATGAAGAGCTTGAATTATAAACTTGTTATAACGTTATCATACTACTTTGTGAACAATATTGGTTTAATGATTGATACATTTCATTACTTGGCATTTTGGCATCTACTTAACATACTTAGCCAATTTCATAAGACCATGCAATGTGCAATTTATATCTTTCACCTAACTCCATAAGGAACTGGTTTTTAATAACCTCGAAAGGTGTATCCTTTAGTGTTTAATGTCTTTTCTAGAGTCAAATTAGGGCTCTCCCCTAGGAGCCCTTGGCTTCCGAAGTAGTTGGGGACAAGTGACTAAAGTAACACTGGTCACTTCCCCTTATATGCTTACCAGTGGCCTAGACTACTATTTCAATTGGTAACAAGTTATTTTTAATATAATATTTACAAATTATTGCACCGAGAGGAACTCTATAGACCAGTATGGGGGAGATCTTGTAACGTTATGTAACGTTATGTAACGTTACGTAACATTATGTCAGCTATAAATAATATTGTCGATTATGAGGGAGATGTTGTAACTTTGCATAATGTTATGTCGGTTATAAATAATAATGCAATTATGAGGGAGGTTACATAACATTATGTCAGCTATAAATAATATAGTCGATTAAGAGGGAGATGTTGTAACATTACTTTTTACTTCTAAAAAGTAAAAACTAATAAATTTAAATTTAAAAAGTAATACATTTATTGGTTTGGTTGGCCATTAAGTAAAAGTGATAAATAAAAATTTTAATTATCTGACAAAATAAACCGCCAACAACAATATATAAATTAGGTTAGGTTAGACTCAAGAACATAAAAAGGATCATTTTCTCCTAGGATCATTTTCACGTAGTCACATCCCTGCTCGAGAACGACCAATCTCCAAATTGTAATTATTGACTCTATTTTAAAGTTAAAATGTTGGATGCCAACCTATGCATATCCATGAGAAGAGTGACTCATCCCCTGTTGGAATTATTGAAAGTGCTTTAAAATGAAGGTCTGACTGGAATATATCAGTATATATTGCTAGCACAAGGACATTTCGACCACGTTTCCACAGATCGCACCAATACCTGAGGAATGATAACAAATACAAAATATGCCAACATTAGAAAGAGATGTTGATTAACAATTGATTTAAGGAATATTTTAATTTAATACCCAGATAAAGAGATCACCTATAAATCCCATCCATTACCCATAGGATACCCTTCCAACTTATTCATATGTGTGGAAGCCAATTGCGATTGAGAGCGCACAGATGCATTTATCTGAACATTTATTTCAGTACAGGATGGGATTTATAGGTGGATCTACGCTGGAGGGATTTGAATAGTGAATATGCATGAATATGGGGATAGTCACGCATGTGATGGAACTTAAACGACTTTCACCAAAGTCACTTACGGTGATGAGCTATGAAAAAATGTATTTATTAGTGCTTTTGGTGACAATTCTTTCAATCACATCACCAAATTAGCTTCCGGTGACGATATTTCCTATGGAAAACCTTAAATAGTCATCACTAAAGTTACTTATGGTGACGGTCTATGAAAAATCATTGATGTAAGTGCTTTTGGTGTCAATTTTTTAAATCCCATCACCAAACCCCTTTCATGATGGTCACTCCTATGATGGACCTTTAATAGTAATCACCGTAAGTTTATTATGGTGACAAGCTATGAAACAAATTTCACTATAAGTACTTATAGTGACAGTTGGTTGAAATACCATCACCAAATCCCTTTTCATGATACCACTCTATAGATATCATAGTTGAATAGCACACACATTAAGAGATCGAGTTTTATATAAGCTTTTAGCATACCTTGGCTCGATCTATGGTTAGTGGGAAATTACTTCCATATCTATATCTAATAGTCCACCTCAGCACTGTAGGGAGGGAGGGTTTGCTACTTAGTAGACCTGGAGGCCTCATACTAAACCACAGAGAATGTGACACTTATAATGATGTTTGTTAAAATTCAATTGCCAATTTTATTTATGGTGACACTTATGGTGATGGATGTTAAAATCTCGTTGGGAGTTACCTTTTTGGAAACACTTTTGGTGATGATCCTTAAAGGGCCCTCAATCCAATACTTGAAGGTGAAACATGTAGTATCTGTCGATTAATCAAAGCAACTTCCTTTTAGACTTGCATGAATATTTATATCTGGTGAATAACATGATTGAGCAGAATAGATATATGTAAGGTCTTATGGATTAATATGAGGAAGCAACTCTATTTTGTTTTGCATCTAGTTGTTAAAGTTCCCTTGTATCCTTTTTTTTGTAAGCTCCATCAGAAATTTATATTACAATAAATAAAAAAGTAGTACATGCACAAGAGTAATAAGTATTTCACCAACCTATCATGGCTTCCTACAGACCTGTGACTGCTAATACATAAACATAGACATATATCCCATGCACATGGTGTCATCCTAAGTCTATTAATGTTCACCTTGCATGCATGGGGAACCAGAAAACAACTCTGTGGGCTTATGCCCAAATATATTTCCAGGATGAAACAATAAATCATAAAAGCCTCTCTGGGCTTGGAACTTATCAAAATTACATGCATAGAACTATACTAGACTACCTTGACTATTAACTTCCATAAAAACCAAACCAAACTTCAAAGGATAAATAACAAAAATTCCTCAAAATTACGAGAAACTTCGACATCTTCCATTTTCTCTTCTAGGATGGAGCATCGGTAGTCCCATGAGTTGGAATTCACGTCCATAGATTTTTTGACCAAAAACACCTTTGTTTTTTTGAGAGAGTAAATGTCCATCCATCCACGATGTTCCACCTTCTTTTCCTTTCACCTGCTCACAGACGTAATGTATATTATGTCATGAGCATCAGTAAGGGGTTCTCATTAGGCGAATTTTGAGGTCTAAAATGGGCCTCATAAGAGATGTAATAAAATATTGTCATTTTGTGGGGAAGATATATTTACAACTCACCTCTTGCACTACCATTCATGTAACTATGGTTAAGTTGAAGTGAAAATATTTGTACAACTAAAATTAAGGAACAAATATTTTTAGATATGACTAGAAACATGAGTACTTTTGAATGCATAAATGTACTAAAATAAAGTACTCTCATAAAATAAAGAAAAATATTTTAATTTTAATTGTACACCTAAATTAAAATTTTATAAATAAATTCTAAATTATATTTAAATAAAAAGTTCATAATAATAATGATTTATTTTTAAAAAATTTATTTATTGAATACAAAATTTTTATTAACATTCATTATTAATAAAATATAACATCACATATAATACATTTATTATAAAATATTTTAATAAATTTACCATATAATTTAATAACATGTATTATAAGTTATTATTTATAATCAACCGATTTTAAAATTAATAATTTAGATTTTCAAGTTATATCACATTAAAAAAAACTTGTATTACCCAATTATATTTTATATTTTATTTCAGAAGCTGTAATGTATTACAAATTTTTAGAGCACAAATTATATTACCATTTTATAGTTTATAGTTTATGTTACCTAGTCATATTACATTAAAATCTTAACTATATGAGCATGTAATATTTATCACGATCTATATAACTTTAAAACTTTAATTTATATTACCATGTAATATTATATTACAAACTAATTAAATAAAACTTTAATATGTATCAACCTGTAATATTATATTACAGAGTAATTATTAATGTTAAAAACCTTAATATGGTAGGCATGCAATGTAAAGTATAATACAGTTAAAGGTTAAAAATGGTAAATAATATCGTATTACCATATTATACTATCAAGTAATAAAGAAACTTATGATTACCATATCCAAAATTGTACGTAACTTATATTCACCATATCCAACATATTACGGAGTGAGGATTACATTTAGAGTTCAGTTTGGCTTTTGATTAAAATTATATTTTTATAAGTAAAAATAAAAGTATTTTAAATTGAATATATTAAGTATATATATATATATATATATTATATTTAAAAATTATGTTGAGTACTTTTTTCATTATGAGTATGGTTAATTATGAGTTTTTATCTACCATTGAGAATTTGACAAGTAATAAACTTTAACTTAAGGAATGCCACCTCAACTATAATAGATGATGTCATTCTCTAGAATTTGATTGGTTCGTGCAAAATTGATTTTGATTGTACATTTTTTTGTTTTGAGGACCATTTTTTTCCTCAAAATTCCCCTAATGTTAGCCACAAGATTATTCTGATTCTTCATTGGTTTGGAGACTGATGATGGACTTGAAGAGAAGGAGGAATGGATGACCAGAGATAGCGAAGGAGAAGGCTGAGAATTGGTGTCTCTACTAGATCCTTGAAAATGAAAAATAACCCAAGTGAACACGTTTTTAACCCCCCAATGATTTCTATGACAAGTATGAGCCTATTGGTCAACCATATGATGTATAAAAAATTATTCTTCATAGTCATCCAATATATTCCTCAGATGGGATGGAACAAAACTGTTATAGCCGCTCTTAGACAAATCTATATTTCCTCTACATCCACAGATTCCCCTGCCTATTCTAGCACACTCGAGAGTAGCACAGAGTTGTCTAGACATAGTTACAGCTAGAGAATGAGAAATATAACCATGAAATTCTGTTAAAAAACACCAAATATGCATAGGGTAGAGATAGAACAACCAAAGATCAGCAAGAGGGATCAACACAACATGTTCAAATTTGAATGGAAGCAAAGAAATATTTTCACCATGCCAGTGGAAACACCATCCAAATTCCAACTCCGAAAAAACAAAAATAGAAGAATTCCATACCAAATTCTTTGAAATAGACTACCAATGGAGTCGTAGGATTGTTACAGAGAAATACAATTGCCATTGTGCTCACCCCTAATATGCGGTGATGAGAAATAAACATCCCACCTTTGTCAAATGCATCGAATTAACATCATGGCATGCGAGTTTAATGAAGGTCACGTGGAGGACGAACTGATGTATATATGTCACCATCCCTGCACGCCATATATGGCCCAAAGTCACCCCCATCTGAGGAGGTTCCCTTGTATCCTTACAAATGGAAGTTTCTTTCTTTTATTATGATGCCATATTTTGATGTTTTTGGAATCTATGTTTGCCTCTATCCTTGCTGATTGGTCTAAATTTGATTGAATTTGTTTTGCAAGTTTTTAAAACACCTATAGTTAAATTTCTACATCATTTAATGCTCCAAATGGGAAACATTTTATTTTTTTATGTGAAGATTCACATGTTTATATCTAGAATCATGAGATCCCTCGTGGCTTCAGTGGATGGATTGAAAATTAATGTTGGTCACATGAACACTTTCTATCACAAGGTGTTTCCGTTGCAATATGAAGCCTCAACATATAGTTTGGAATTGATCACCTGTATATATGCTTGGTCAAAGGAACAATGCACCTTCATTGAAGGGAGGTAAGGATGTTGGATGCCAAAATGGTCTTCTTTCAAGAGAATCTGGTGAGGGGCAAGAATCAAAGACTACTTTGCATTAGGTTTCTCAAGTATTACATTCGTGCGGTTCACAAAATTTGGTAGATAGGGATGGATGATATGATCTTTTTAGATGTTTAATTTGTATCTTATTTAATGTAAGGAATATTTTATAGATTTTTTTGCATACCCCAGAAACCCATATAATTTAAATTCAAGTCATGCTTTTTTCTCCCATAGTATGTCAAAAGGATCAACAACATGACCTAAGGATAATCTTACTCCAACAAGAAAACAAAGGAGATTAAATATAGCTTCTTCTCACTATGAAATTTCGAATACTCATCTTGGTAATACTAACTAAGGATGGTCTGGAGATTCTATAGTTGTGGCATGGGGACTAGTAATAGGCACTTCTGGTTGTGGGAGAGAGATCATATCATTTCAACATTATGGATTTCCTATTCGTATTTGAGAAGCCCAATATTTATAATTAAGTGGGAGAGAAAGGAAACTTTACCCTTTCAAATTACAATTTCAGCATAAATATAGGTCCATATTGAATGCATTCCCCATCTCAACTTGTGTTTAATCTATTGGTAGTATGTGAATATTTTCACTCTTTATAGAAATGAAGGTACATCTTGATGCTTCCAAGCATTCCCTACATTTTTTAGATCCTTATGGGATTCCAAAATGTGGAGTTGGATAAAGTTGACACTCCTTGGTCACAATTTCCCTATTTTTTCGTTATCTTTTCCTTTGACACTCAAATATGTGTATGGCATCTACTTGGGCCCTCTTACTCCCACTGATATGGTGTCCATTGAGGTAGAAAAAGTGGGGGATTGATCAATCAATAGTATAAGTGTGTGGCATACCCTGTTACCGACACATCCAACTAGCTTAGAATGTGTGGCTCATTAGTTCCAGTGATTGAACACTTCAGTTATTCAGTGGGTGAAAAGGTTCTCTTGAATCAGGGGTTGTGTCATCCCTATTATGATGTATTCTATGAGGGACCATTATCCCCTCTCTTCCCCAAGTATATAATGTGTATTTCAATATGAATTATCATAGAACCTTTAAGATGTAGTCAAAAGTGCAAGTGATTTCCACTTGTTTATTTTCATGAAGCTGGATTCCTATAGATTACTCCCAAAGTTAGGTGTTCAATTCAATGGCTAGTTTAATAGTTAATAGGACCATTTCCTTCTTTTCAGATAGAAAATTGGATCTTACTTGGGTATAGATCCTTTGGAAGTTACTTCTTAGATGGGATATTGAAAGTCTCACCTGCAAAAATGGTTTCTTACTGTATTCTTGGCTCATCTACTCAACATGGCTAGAAATATGATCAATTGTGTTTTTTGATCCTCACCTTTTTGTAGTGAGTTCATTGATGAAGTTGTTGCACACTATCCTCCAACATTTTATTGAGATGGGTGCTATTTTTCCTCATCTACAATGCTCAAAACCTTGAAAAGACACTCATATAACACTTATAGGTCAAATATCCCTTTAGAAGGATTATGTGGTGATCTTGATCATGTCCATAGTCCATAACCTATAAAATCCTCTTTTAGTCCCTACGATTGTGGTGTTCTACTTCATACCATCTACAAGGCCCCAAAAACCATTGATAAGTTTCCGAGAACCATCCACATTCCATAATACTCAAAATGATGCCCATATGGCACATGTGTGCCAAATATTCATTAGCATGGGTGAAGTGATGATGTGAGAAGCGCAATTGATGCACAAAACCTTGTAATGATTCCCATACAGTACATATACACCAAATATTCCTTGTATATAACATGTGTAGTACTTTGGATCGTTTGCATGGTCCATGAGCCATACACGACTATTTTATGCCCTAATATGCTAGCATTCCTCCTTTGACAATGTACATTGACCTCATAAAAATATATCCTACATAAAATCTCTCAATTAAGCCATGGCTCTCTGGTCCCTACTTAAATTGGGCATGGGAAATTGAGAGTGGTGTGGGGGAGAGTGCAGGGGAAGGTTTATTGTTTCTTTGGTAAACTTCCCATTTGGGGTATGGATTAGTGAGTTAATTCTCATTGTACTGGTGAATATGCCCTACTATTTCCTCTTTCAAGGTGGTGAAGTTAGTTTCTAACAGACATAATTGAGTGAAATTCATTTTCCCATTATTACCACTTTCCAAAGGAGACTCTCGTAATATTATGATGATCCTTTCTCTATTCACCTAAATGATGTTCCAATTTTTTCATTACCATTTTGATGACACAAATTAGAAAATTCATGTATGTTTCATAATGCCCTACATATATTTTATTAGATTTAGTCCAAACCAAAAAAACATGTTCCTGTTAGTTCCTAGATGTGGACTAGGTTGAAAGTAGACCACACCCCTGCATGATAGGGATCAACTTTTAGACATATAAGAGCTATACATTGAAATTTGTGTGAATTTGAATCGTTCTGTGAGTTATTTGGGAAATTAACTAGGTTATGAACAAATTTTCATATATAAAGGTGAATTGTAGAGGAATTCTACAGAGCACAACAAAAAAACAAGGAAGTGAAGGTATATTTAACAGAGGAAGTGAAATTGCGAATTTAAGAAGCGCCGACAGACTAATTTCTGATATTGAGACAAAATATGACTGTACTAAGCTGCAAAATATAGAATTCAGTAATTATTTACAAAAAGAAAGGCATTGCATCTGTTAATGTTTGAGCAAAAATGAATATGCTTGAACTTTAAAACTTTTGATAAACAAATCCAGTGCATGTAGTTCTCATAAAATAGTTCAAACACACAATTCATTCAATCCATAAGACACATGATGTACCTTTGGAAAACCCTCCAAATTCGGAGGATGAAAAACCCATCAAATAATCCTTGAGTATGATAGATAATGGCAGATGATGATTTTACAACACTTGAAGATTGCTTGATAAGAGATATCTAAGCACTAGAGAATAGAGATCATACTGAATACTGTGATAGCCTTTCCAAGTGCATATAAATATAATAACAAGATTATTCATTCATACAATGAAGGTAGATAATGGTTGCATGCCTTTTGGGCACTGTGAACACTATTCACACTATGTTCTCACTTCGCACATTACCTATTGTGACTTTCTTTTTTTTGGTGCCAAGTTGTCACCTCGTAATTATCTCCCATACTAAAGATATATGCCCTCCATTAATTCACTAGTGTTAACTGCCTCTAACTGAATTGGACTCTTTTCAATTGAACAAAACTGAATGTAACTGAAAAAAACTAAGTTGAACTGAATAGAACTGAATGTGACCTGATTAAATAATTTCTTGACCATTATTTAGGAGCTTCACAATCAGTTTCATCCACAACAACCACTTTTCATAAATCAAGGAGTAGATTATTTAATTAACTAAACTTGTTTTCCACACCTTGGACCTAACTGATGTCTTTTCAATTCGATTAATCTAGAGGTCTCACACATGAAATTTGAATTTTTACGCTATCTCTATGATCATCTAATTCATCATTAATTAATTATGAATATTGGTCCATGATTGTTTAATTAATTAATCATCTTTATCATATCATACTCATAATATTTTTTTCCAACCTATGATTAGATGTATTACCCTGGGTCATATAATCATATGCTAAAGTAAATCAATCTAGGGGTAGATAATACCTAAAGGAGACTTATAACATTTAGTGACCATGACTAAAATATATCACATAGTATAACCACTTTACACAGTAAATTACACCACCTCACAACATCGAGATATTTGTAGGACTTGATATTACTCACAAGTATACTGCCTTGATATTACTCACAAGACTCACTTGATATTACACACAAGTTTACTGACTTGATATTACTCACAAGTCTACTGTCTTGATATTACTTAGAAGACTCGTCTTGATACTAATCACAAGATTTACAACATTACCACCTAAATTATATGAGGATATTTGCAAGACTTGATATTACTCACAAGTCTATTGTCTTTAATATTACTCACAAGACTAGAGAATGACTCATGATGTTGTAATCTCAACAACACAAGGAATTTTGCGAATTTTTAAGAAACAAGACATTCATGGTTATAACACTAGAAAAAGAACTCCATATGTTGGTGTATCAACATAAAATATTTGAATATTACGACATAAGAAAACACGAATTTGAATCTCTGACATAACAGTCAAAATTTAATCACAATAAAGCATCGTCGATACTAAATTGGAACCAAATATGCTCTTGCAACTTCTATTGATCATCTCATGATCAACCCTCTTATACACAATGGAACATTATTACAATGGACAAAATTAGAGGAAGAACTCTTTGTGTGACTCTGTATCCTTATCTCTGACAAAAATACTACAGGGAAAAAGTATTCATCCGAATCAACAATAAATATAGAAGACTTATGAATGTAAATTTGCTAGCATCGAGCTCATGGATTGTACTACAATATGTAGCCTTTAAAATCTAATCAAATCTGGTTGAGCCTAAAGTGACTTGTAACAGACTTTCACCTTATGACTCTTTTACAAAAAATGACTTTTTACATTCTACTTTTTTACTAACTCCTTCACACAATTTTCAGTTTGTCTTATTAACTGTACTTTTCTTTCTACCTCCGGATGGAGACACATGTCCCTCATATGTATTTGAGTTGGAGCAGTTTATTGAGTTTCACGAGTCTTCACTAGATGTGTGTGTGGCACCACATGTGTATTCATTTTCCCTTTGGTGTCTTGAAATATACAAGTGATGGACAACTCATGAACTATGATGACACTGTTTGATATTGTTGACTCCTCGATATAATACCTGGTGTACTTGAGTCTTTCCCTAAATATTGTGGAAAATGACGTGCAACTAATTTAGAGTACCTTTTCATTGTTTTCTAGTCTTTCTGTATTGGAATTCTATGAGCTTTCAAAGCATCCAATGAAAGTTCTACATTTGTATTGTTAATATAAGAAATTGGATCCAGATCCTTGAATAACATATTCAAGGTCATCCACATTTGGAATTGTGGCTTGAGCTTTTGAATTACATGTTCTCTCAAAATTACACCTTCTAACTGCTTGGTGGAAGGTGTTTCATTCCTCTTATGAGTTATCCTTTCTTTAAATTCTTATTTAGCAAGTACTTCCCCATTTCCATCCCATTGATGGGGTAGTCTTAACTTGATTTCTTTCTCAAACATGCTCCAGAAATTGCTTATATCATAATTCAACATTTGTAAGCTAATCTTTTCTTTTTTCAGGAGAGTTTTCTTGAAAATCATTTGGTTGGCCACTTTTATGATTGGATTCCTTGATATCTACAGTTGTTCCAACTGATTCTTCATCCTATTTAAGTAATATGTTACTTGCTTAACCAACTTTGGCATATTCCCTAGTTTTTTTCTACTCTCTTTGTTTCATCCTTGATGGTATTACATGTCTAAAGATCCTCTTGTATAACTTCGAATATGTCCCATTCATCCATTACCAATTGATAAACCTTTTCTCATAAGGATTTTTTTGTCCTTCTAATCAGTGAATATACCTCTATCTCCATCTCCATCTAGTGTATTTGAATTTTAAGATCATCTATTTCTTTCTTGAGATCACATATTTCATCTCCTTTCTTTGATATTTCCCCTTCTAACTCCATTATTCTTTCCTCTCTCTTCTAGACATTACTCTCTAGCTCTTTGATTTTACTATCTTTATCAATCTTCTTTCCATAGAGCCTTCATCCATGGCATCCACATCAACCACTTCTTCCCGTTGCTCTGAATTTTCAGGCTCTCTTTCTTTTGGTTATGTTCCTATAGGTTGGTTCCCTTATTGAGTAGTGTAAGATATACTTTGAGTAACTTGTTCATGGGATTTAGAAATCTTTTGCATTTTTAATGTAGCTATCTATAACTTCAACTCATTAATTTCTTCTCCCTTGTCTTCAGATAATTTATGGAAATGAAGCATATTTGCATAGTTCTTTTCACTTTCTTCATGTTCCTACCTTAATTATAGGGTTTGTACTAGTTCTATTTATTCTTAAGGAGTCTTATTTTATTATCTTTCTCCTTCAGATTAACTGCATCATGTGAGACATCTCCTGGGTTCACACTGAGGGCTAAGATATTCTCTTCTGATATCTAGATAGTCACATGTTTATACTTTATTGTGACTTTCTATGGCTTCTAGAGTTCTTCAAATTTATTCAGGATTGTCCTAGATTTTCTTTCTTCCTTGACAGACTGCACCACCGCATTGCAGATCCACTAGTTTTCCTAAAGAAATCCATTTTGTCTGATTTTTGAAACTTATTGAAGTGTACTTGGTATTCATCAACGCTATAACATTTCATGTTGGTAGGGTTCATAACCATGGGCTGTACTACAGACCATATTAGGGTGTTACTTTGGTTATCAGCTATTGTTATTAACCTCCTACATGATGCTTATATATCTTGTCTGACATCCTTTGTTATTTTCACATTTGTTTTCCTTAGGCCTTTATATTTAGTTTGTAAATTAGTAGGAACATGTATTAAACTTGGAGAAGGTGACTTAAATGGTGCAATCTAGAGCATCCTTGGTTCTATTAAATTTAGAGTAGAATAATGTTTGAATTTTACTACTGGTTCTAGTCCTTTGTAGTGACGATGTGGTATTGTGTCTATTATCTCTTTGGACAGTTTTACATTCTTCTCTTCTCCCACTTCCTCCTCTTTAGTCCTAGATTTATTTGCTGGGTGCTCTTGTCTAATATCATCTACCTTAAGCTCTGAAGATATTTGTTCAACTCCTCTTTTGTTTCTAAATGGTTTTCCCTGGAGCCTTTGTTCTTCCATTCCCTTTAGAGCCATCTGAACCTCCTCCCAACTTTGCATATTTTCTATGTTCTTCCACTTTTGTCTTGGACTAGGTTCATAAGTAGTATTTTTGTTATCATTTCTTTGTATTGATATAACCCCATGAGGGTCATAATAAAAATCCTTTGTTTTTTTTAATTTCAGGTGGATTAGTAAAATTTCCAAATAGTGTACCACTTCCAACTTTTTCAATTAAAACAGACCTATCTCTTGAGGTAGAATATATTTTTGGTGGTATCAGAAATTGCCGAAGAGTCTTTCATCCACTCTAAATATATTTTGAGCATACTCCATTGAAAACACCTTAGGAGTGAGGAAAGTTAGGAATTGATGGGGATCCTCTTCAAAACTGTAGATCCTGATCACTATGTATTCCTAAAAGAGGAACCAATCCCCTATTCTAGTCTCTTTTGTGAAATGAAGATGTTTTTGATTCTCGGGAACATTCTGGGAGGATCTGAGCCATGTATTATGGTGTGAGCTATTTTCATCACTTTATTGGTAATTTTAGAATAGTTGGTGTTATCATCCCTTTTAGGAATGTTTCACTCCACTTGAATACTGGAACTTAGTTTCCTTTCTCATCAATCATCTCTAAATTTAAACCCTTGAAATATTCATAGTTTTGGTAAACAAACAAGTAAAAGAGATATGATGGGTATCTGAAAAAAGAGATGATAGGGAAATATTCCAACTATTCATGAATGTTTATGGATTGGATACTACAAATGTCATACATGGGGAATGCATTGGCATACATGGGGGTTAGAATCAACAAAAACCCAAAAACTTGGATGTCATTGTCATAACCGATAATTATGAAAAATATTGATATGATTTTTTTGGATGCTCCAGAGAATACTACAGTTACATAAGGTAGGGGCATGTTAGGGAGAGGAAATCCCTTCTCTAAATATTGAAGAAGAAAAATGTTTATGTCGTATGGGATAAGGTTTCGATAAGAGGATGACATGGTTCTCTCATTAAGCTCTTTCATTTTCAAAAATTTCGGAATACTGAAAATTCTCTATGGATTAGGGGATTCTATATTGGATAAGGTGCTAGATAGGTTTGGTGACATGATATCCTTTTTAGTAGGGGAATAATGTTTGGAGCACCAGGCTACAAATTCTGAAAAATATGTTGACCGAGGACACACGGCTATGGTGATTTTAGAACCCCATAGGTGGAATTGGTCTTGTTCGGTATTGGCTTGTGATTATATCTCCTATAATATGGAATTTGGGTTGGCACATTCTATTTTGGTATCATATATATATGCATGTTTATCTACAATATTGACATATCCAGCAAACAATGTTTTAGTTTGTGCAACTTTTGAGGGGTGTGCCATGTTTGAGCATTACTATGCACTTGAATTATATCAGATAGGTTTTATGGTATGCGTGAGCATACACAACTTCATTTTCTCGGTAAAATTGAATGATTTGGAAATATAAAGGATGTTTTGAATTACCTAGTAGATGGATTGCTCGAAGATATTTGTTGTAGGGGAGGACATGGAGAGGTAAACTGGTTCAGGCTAAGATTATTCTTTTGAAATTGATATTAGGGATGAAAAATAGGCCAACCAAGATTCTTAATGGATTCCAAATTAAAATTAATAGATAGTTTGTTAAAATTGATTTGGTTCCATTCTAGGCGTGGGCTTGGGTGGACACTTGTTTTATTCTTAGTAAGCTTACATCACCAAGATAAACATACATGAAGAGTTGGGTGGTTTCAAAAAAACCGTGATGGTTTGGTTAAACCACAAATCTCGACGTTTTAGTGGTTTTGTAGAAAGGAATCCAACAAGGATTTTTCAATCAAGGGGTGGAAAGTGTCCCTTTTTTTCTTATCTAAATCTTCGACAAAACCCATTAATTTTGGATCACTTTACCGAGGAGATATAAAAATTGGTTGTTGATCTCCCGCTCTAAATTTTTTTTAGATTGCCACTTTTCCTTATCTCCTATGCATCTCACTCATGCGCTATGCATCATGATTATTTATCTAAATATAGATCAACAGTGTTTCGATGCTATCATTTATAGCGTTTGGTTCTACCATTTCAGTCCCATGCCATTAATAAAATGCAATATCCTTTGTATTATATCCAAATATCATAGCCATTTCTGGCTATCCAAAACACTTATAGAAAAAAACAACATAGAAGGCTTAGATCGTTTGGGGTTCTAATTGTAGTCATTCACATAGAGATGATTTTTTGTGAGGAAATGGAGGAGATTTGGTGTGATAATGGCCTACATATTCCCCTAGCTTTAGATCATACTTGTCGGAGGATGCAGAGACATGCAATGGAAATGGGACTACACCAATGGCCAAGATCACAGGATTTAGCAATGTTGATGGTCTATATTTCATTGCATGGAGAGGGTAACCAGCATGCCTGTTGGAATATTTGACATAGGTAACAAACTAGATAAAAATGTCATTGACATGTACTTTGTCTGACTTGCGAGTGTGTAGACTTCAAATCCTTCGAATAAATTATGAATGTAACTTTACAAAATGCCCACTATTGTCGGAATCGTAAAGGTGTAAAAATTGTTGAAATTGTAGTTTCTATTACTAAAATCTCAATTTCAATGATTTGGATAGTTTTAAAATGTGGCATCTTGTGTAGGAAAGACCGTTGTGATTGCTGAAATTGCATGACTTCACAAACTTCAATATCCATATGTAATTTTCATCGGATTTAATAACTAAAATTGATGAAAAGGTGGGGAATTTTGGTTGGTATTTATTCTACGCTGTGAAGGTAGCCTCACTTTTGTGTCCTTTCCATATTCTGGAGGCATGCAATCGTAATTACCTTTTAAACTTATTTATGATTGGCAATTAATTACAAATCTTACCATATTTGGTAATTGAGCTTTTAAATCCATCAAGACTTCATGGATGTGTGCATAATTAGTTTTGTGCATTGCCTATGTGCTGGTTTTCACTTAATTTGTCGATGATTATGTAATTCCATGTCCAATTTATTCACAACTATTAACTCCATGGATGATTATTTTCAACATGTTGATTCTATGGCTAATGTCCAAGAATCATACACTCATATACAAATCAATAAGCGGAATGCAGAGGACATTTCAATTTTGAAGGATTATATTAATCATCTGGAAAAGAAACAAGATAAAAATTCGATGCTCTTAGAGATATTTCAATGATGTTTGACATCACCAACAGTGACCTATGAGCTTCACCAAATCCAGAATTACAATTATTTAGGGAGAATCAATATCAATCCTTTTTGGATGAGCTTCACCAAATCCAGAATTACAATTATTTAGGGAGAATCAATATCAATCCTTTTTGGATACTGAACTGCAATTATCTTCATGGACTCCTGGAGGCACCAAATTCGAGTAGGAACCCATCATGGATATTAAATTTTCCTTCCAGCTTCTAAAATAAAAGGAACAATTTTTTCCTGATACTAAACCACGTCTCTCATTGTGAACTTCAAGAACTAAACTTTTGATAGCTTCTTCTAGTATTTTTTCTTCTGCAACAATGGAACTCCTTTTTTACTCTTGAATCAACTTCTTTATATGCTTGCAAGAGCGAAAATTTTGTAAATTATGAGAAATTGATCATGTATATACCATGATCGATGTTAAATAATGAATTGTATTATTAATGAAAACCAAGTATAAATACATTTAGATAGGACTCTTCATATAACTTCTAAATTAGTAAAAATATTGATATATGCAACTTTTATTATGTCCCTTTTCCAATTATACCTTAAAATCGTAAACGTTTTAGGAGTTGATGTCACTCCACCCATATAAAAAAAAAGAAACTTGACGATTTAAGTATGGCCATGAAAATGGGTTCAACCTACCTTAAAATCTCTTTTGATTGTTCTCTGTGTGTGTGTTTTTTTATGTGATGGGTAGTGTTTCTGTCATTGCATTTTGTTATACCCATATGTGTGCAATACTTTTCATCACCTGACTGTAATATGGACAATTTTCTTCAATACTTTGACTGCATTTTTTCACTTGACTATATGATTGCATAGTTTTTTTTGTAGTCTCAGAGTATGAATGGACATTGGAAATTGAAATTGAGTGCATACTAGAATATGGTATTGTATGTGCATTTTTTCTTAAATAGTATGTGATCTTTGATACCCTCAAACACATAAATTTCTTTGTAAATTCTGATTTCATTTGTATCCTATGGGTTTAGGCACCCTTTTTATAAATGTAAATGCAAAAACTAGTATGTCTGGATTATGGATTATTAAGGAACATGAGCATAATTGCATAGGAAACTATTGTAACTAATTGGTGAAATAATTACTTGAAAAACAATTATAGCCATTGTGGATGTAAAAAAATTGGTGAATGTACAAGAGTTAGGGTTGCTTGTTTATGTCAAGTCACATGCAAAATTTATGCATACAACACAATTTATATTTTTGGGTTGTAAAACTTCCAGTAGTACACTACTGGACCAAGATAACTACATAGGCCAATTATGCAGACATGCCAATGCATATAAGTTATCAAGAGCCCAACTGATATTTAAAGTTGTTAAAGGAAAAGATTTAAATGGAAGAATGTTTAAAAAGAATATTTGATGCAAACATGGTAGAGAAAAGATATTCGAGTTCTTTTAGGATGATGCAAACACACACACACATATAGGACTTATGGCAGTTTTATTGAATTATTGATATTATAAAGTCTACAGTTTTTGTTCTAATACCTTTTGCTTGTGTGTTAAATTTCCTAAATCACTAGACTTCTAATGAAGACAAAATCGTGTTTACCTACATGATGCAAATTGCGTTGCAACCTATTCCAGTGTAATTTTATTGTATTTCCACCTTCACCTATAGTGAAATCCACATGTAAATGTTGCATTTAAGTTCATCCATCAATATAAATGGGGTTATGTTGGCACCCCAACAACTCCCCTTTATTTTGCAATAAATAAAGGGACCCCCACATAAATTTTGTAAATATTGGTTTTGTTTCATTTTATCTTCCTTGCTTTGATGGAGATTCATGGCTTTCCTTCGATCTTTCACTCTTTGTGATGCTTTTTCTTTGTCTTGGTTTTTATGGCTTTAGGGATTTGGTGGTTTAGATGATCTTTGCTATGTGACTCTCTTGGTTTTTTAGTGGTTGAACAACATTTGCATATCCTCCGTTCTCATTTTGGATAACTCGTTATCTTAAGTGCATAGGAAGATCATTTTGTAGCATGGAGTATTTTCATTCATTTTTATTTTCTGAGCTTAAGTTGTTTTATTATTCATCATTAATGTCTATTTTTTTATCATTATTAACTATATATAATAACAACTAACAACTTACATATCTATTTATATTGAGTAAAAATATTATTTTTTATTATATTCATAACTTTTAATTCATTATTTTAAAATTTTGGGAATATGAAACATACTTTAATTAAAACTTGAATAAACATTTTGACCTCATTATTCTAATCTATATTCAAAATACATCAACATGGATATGAATTAAAACTCTATATTAAGAAATATGTACATGAAACAAGTTTTACATCTATTTAAAAGTGATTCTCATAAAGTTCTTTCATCATTATAGTAAATTCAATTTCTTTAAATAACAAACAATGATAATGTCCAAAAAGCTTACCTTTTATTATTCATATTTTTCAATAATTATGATAATTGAAATGTAAACAACTCATCACTATAAAATGGAGAGTTAATGGAAGAGAAAAAAAATTTAAAGGTTATGAATATATATAAAGCACCCATAAACTTTTAATTATATTATGAGTGAGATACAAGAGAGTAAGGTAATCTGTTATTAGTCCCTGGACGGCTAGCAGGGACTCTAGTTATCGGCTTGCCGCCGTTTCGATTACATTACATGAAAACCAAAACAAATCTTGCTGAAATATCCTAAGTTTTCAATACCAAAATGTTATTTAAATCATAAAAAATTGCATTCAACCAATAAAAAATCATAAAAAATTGCATTCAACCAATAGGCAATTTTGAGGCCTTATTTGGCCTCATTTCGAGGCCATTTTGCTTTTTCAATGTTTTAACTTAGGGTTATACATATGTAACGACATTGAAACATTCAAATATCTGATATCTTTCTCATTTTGATTTTAATGCTATCTCAGTCATGGCATTAGTTAGCAAACACAAAATGTGAGTAGCTCCATCACTTGTTAGTTTTAAGTGAACAATGCATGACCAATCATTTGTTTCCATGTCGCCGTCATCTCCAGCTCCAACTTGTCGTTTGACAGCCATCAACACCTGTGTCACATGCACATGCACCATCTGGAGCCTTGCATGTGAACCAAGACAATCTCTACTTATCAAATCTGGAGCCTTGCATGTGAACCAAGACTTATCAAATTTTTTTGTTGCCTGCTTGAACCCTTGGAGCTCTTTGGAGCTCTTTGTGTTGTTACTCCAACTACAGAAATATGAAAGGCCATTCTCAATTCCTTCCAACGCTAGAGATCACCCGCCTCTTGGAGGCAGTGTACAAACGAAGTTGCTTCTTAATGGAGGCAGTGTAGAACCGAAGTTCCGTAGCGTTGAGTGGCAGGAGACAGGAGACATCCAGGCAATTCCTTCAACACTTCAATTGAGCATGTTAAAAATACAGATTAAAAACCCCAGATCTAACTTGAAGGGATACCTCCTCCCATGCTAGCAGAGAAACGTTGGAAGAGCATGAAACATGAAGAAATCGCTTCCACATAGAAGCTGAGGAATAAGTTATGAATTGAAAGCGAGAAGCAAAGCATCATGTAAGTTCCTCAAAGAAACAAAAGGTAAAGAATCGCTTTACAATTTAAAACATCATTCTATTGTCAAAATCCACAAAGAAATTATAACCAAATATTTTTACCTTGTTTTACAGTATTGATTTGAATGATGCTGTGCATTTACCTCTTCACCAAGGGTGTGGGGCCTCCTGTCTCCGTCCTGAATGATGAATATATCATTGTAAACATTGTTAGAGGTGCAATTGTTAGCCACCTCATCAATATGCGTGCTTGTCTTATCCAAATATCCAGTGTCCTCCTTGAGAATAGCTCTCTGCAAATACCTTCTTTGATGCTGAGAACATCTCTCTGCGAATACCTTCTTTGATGTAGGTGATGCTTTTGTTCCCACCTGATATTTGACCCGACCAATCTGAGTTTTGATACAGGTATTCCATTCCAGCCAGCAGAGATCAGATCACTATCGACTCGGATCACTACCCATCTAACTCCTAATTTTATATGGAGCAAGAAATTCAGAACCTTAAATGTCATATACAGGTTTTAGAAGTTGCTAATGCTTTCAGAGTAAGAGAAATTTGCTCTAGAGAGGCTTCATTTGCTTGATCTTTTTCTTTTCCTTGACTTCTTTGTACATAGACACCAATTTTCTATGGCCCAGGTATGCTCTACTTCACATTTTCCGCAAACGTCTAACCTTCAAAGGCTAATTCCAGGGAAATTAACCTGAATACCCTAAATGTAATCGCTTTACAGCTTCATTTAGTATGGCGACATGGGGTGGGGAACTCAAGCTTTCCTATACAGTTACATGTGCATTGTCACTAAAGAGCTTTCATTGCAAAAAAATATTACCATCTTTAACAGTTGCTGCAGAGAAGGAACGATGTAATATTAGTTGTGTTTGTGGTGCCTTCTAATTAGCTAAGATAATCTTAAGAGCCTCCAAACTTATGGTTTCCACTAATTACAAGGTTTTAGCTTACCTGGGACATTGGTTTTGTATTCCTAAGATGGTATGATATGTATGTATAAAAACTGCAACGATATGCATATGCTACAGGCCTAAAAGAAGATTTCGGCCCACTCATTTTCAGCGCTACAGAAATGACAGAGATACCTATGATTTGGCATAAACACATAAGAATTATAGCTTACCAATAAAATGCCAGGACATGAAAGCTACCCACGTTGGGCCTTTTGTTCTTGATTTCAACATTATGCAGATGCAAGTAATTATGAACTGAAGTGGCAATCCAAACGCTTATATCAAAGGGGTGAATCTGAAGGGTTTACCGTTTAGCAATTGGTCTCTTCTACAATATTCAGCCACGGAAACAAATTGGGCACTTGAAACAAAATCCCAAACCTGCCAACCTCTGTAAATTTACTGTTACTGTGGGGTTGATCGGCTACCACTTCTATTTAAACTTCTTTTTATACTTTATCTACACATACCTGTGAGCGTTAACGATATACTGCTCGGTTGCTGCTCGGTTGCTCCAAGATTGCAGATATCAACGATGAGATTATCTTCACAAACAGTGCTCCATATGTATATTGCTATGGATAAAAATCTAATGCAAGGGAATACGACTCTAGAAAGAGTAAAATAACGTCAAATATCCATGTCGCTTTGCATTTAGTAGAATTACTAAGGGCCAAAACCTGATTTACAACCATTATTTACACGTAATTTTCATGCAAATGAAAGATGGACAATTGCAACCAGCATGGAAATACCAGATGAGACAAATGTCCTACTTTCCCCTGAAAAATTAATAAAAAAACAGATGAGACAAATGTCCTTCTTTCCCCTGAAAATGGTACAAATGTCATGTTTGTTGCATGTCTCTAGTTGTCCAAATGGCATGACAGTTGTGACAGCAGGCAACGACTATTTTAATTCATGTATCTTTAAGCAACACTATTATAAATGTTATTTTTAAAACAGTTAGACACATTATGTCTTTTTGCAATTATCACACGTGAGTTTCGACTGGTGTATTGCGGTTTGTCGCCATGAGAGCAACTGAAAGTAAACCCAATGTGCAAATAGTTCAGCAAAAAAAGTGTTATATATTAAGTTTTTATCTTAAATCAGTGGCTGATCAGTTTGTTGTAGCCTCACGTGTATTGAAGAGTTTTCTAGCCAAGTTTTCTTTCTAAACATTAACGTGCCCAGCTCTCATTGCAAAGCAACAAATCCATAAGGCAGGGACTTGTTGCTTTGCAACCACTCTTGTTTATTATCCTTACGAATTGTACAAAGATTATTACCAACAGAAAATGCCACAAAGTTTTGAAATCATTGAGATCCATGCTCAGTCTACCTTCACGATTGCATAAACGCCAACTCTTTTTTATGGCCACGCTGCTATTATAAAAGACATGATAAAGGAGGAAGACCGCCAAAGAATAAAGGATATATCAAGTTTTGAAATTTGCTACAAATAGTAGACAATATGAAAACAAATCTATCACCTCAACTCAAAATTTGTTCGCTACTACCAAATTTCGTGGTAAACTTTATTATGCCAGCTACGATTTTGTTATGAGAGGAGTGCCACGGTTATGTAAAGATATAAATACAAATTCATGGAAGAATTTATGACAGTACCATATCATCACCAGAAAATGCTTGATCTGTTACGATCAAGCTATTTTAAGAAGGACTGAATGTGAAGATAGAGATCAGCATTAACTAAAAAACAAATCCTCAAAGGCGAAAGTGGAGAGTCTGGTATCGAAGATCCTGGAGAGCTTCTGGACCAAAAATAAAGACAGATTTAAATGAATGCATGGACAGTTAAGTGAAAAGGGAGATCATCCGAGTTATATATATAAGGAGCATATTTGAATGCAAAGAAGAGGGAAGTCTAGGCAGAAAAACAGAGATTTTGTTTTCTGTATTTGTGCTTTTATTTTGTAAAATTTGCATGTACAGAATGAAGAGGAGACACAGTCAAGTAGAGCCGAGTATGACCAAGTATTTAACTTATTGAAATTAAGACTTTTTATGCTGTGTATATGACCAAGAATTTTACTTATTGAAATTAAGGCTTTTTATGCTGTGTATATTCTGTTGAAGTGTGTTCATTTCATGGATATGTGCAGACAAAGTTCTACAACTGGTATAGTTTTTGTTCCAGTTTTGAAACTTTTATAAATATATTTTATATTTAATTTTCTTAAATTGTCCATATATATATACATTTATGCTGTGATGTATTTGTATGTATTGTTGAAATAAAATTAATCAATATTGTTTGATTTAGATGTTAATATTTTATATCTTGTTAATTTTATTTAATAAGATTATTAATCTAATGTCTATCACATATTAATTGATCAATTAATATATTTGTGTTTTTACAAATTTTTGATAAATTAATTAATTATTTTTATTTCAAATATTGAGACATAGGTGTTGATTTTCTATTAATTGCGAAAAAATATTTTGATTTTATATTTTTTAAATCATAAATCTTTTATAAGTCAGAAA
>LPNX010772818.1:0-17500 GCA_001517045.1 Pseudotsuga menziesii | reverse complement strand
GAAGATAGTGAATTTATTATATAAATGATGCCTAAAGGGTGTTTTCAAAGTAATGGGGGTGATTTAAATTCCAATACTGTCGTGTCCATGACTTGTGATTTGATTTTGATGTGACAACTGTTCATTGATGTCTGCAAATGTACAATCCATAGAATATAACAGATCATCTGGTACCATAAATATTCAAACAAGTGCGTGGCCATCAGTGTAATGAGTGTTTATATGTGTATAAAATATTTTGATGGTTTTCAAGACTTAGTAATGAGATTTCTCCCATTTTCAAGATTTAGTAATCAGTATTTATAGTAAGCCATTTGATACTGCATACAATGTGGTCCCTCCTACATCACATCTATAAAATTTGAAAGATGAATGATTTTGTAGATTCCATAGAGCTCGATGCCTTCTTCTTTCTTGATAGTAGTTGTCAATTTCAATTACTCATGGAACTCGCGTCTAGGATTTTTACATGTCATCTTGCACAAGTAGTCTCTGCATTTTTCTCAGTACACGATTGACGACTTATTAACAAAGCTTTATCTATCCCGTTATTTATATATAAGAAGCAACCATTCCAAGTTTGATTCAAGGATGATGACAATGATGATGATGAGGATGATGACTATGATGATGAGGATGAGGATGAATATGATCATGATGATTATGATGATGATTAAGATGATGATGACTATGATGATGATTATGATGGTGATGATGGTCAGTGTTGGATGCCTCCCTTACCCTCCACTAGCCATAGGTAAGGATCCTTAGACCTCATAATGGCACCCATGGGCCTAAGAAGAAAGTAGTGGTGAAGACTATATTGTAAAAATTCTCATACATGTGTGAATACCAAGACATTGTTGAAGAACGTTAGTTATTAAATGGGATAAACGTTAGTGAGTAAATGTTGTAAATGTTAGGTAGGAGCGCGTGCGCATCTCGTTGTGCATACGCGTTAATGCACACACGCTCTTATACACATGTGTGAACGCTCAAATACCTATGCACACACCTATTACTAATTTTAAAAATAGAGATCCGGATTCCCCGAATTTCTACCAATTTTCATGGGTTTTCTAAAATTGTTTGCGTGTTTTGTGCTCCTGAACTCTGCAATTTGGCTCACACTCAATCATCACTCTTTGATCTATTGGATAGAATATCACTCTTGGAATATAACAAACATATTCAGTGGTCTTGGAAGTTAGTGGATACATTCAACCTACAACTTTTCATTGCAAGAAGAGATAATTTTGAATAGGTATGGTGAATTGTAAATAATTGTTTTCATTCACAAGCTTTGAGATCATTTCATTGATTTATGTTTTATCATATGCCTACAAAAATATCTCTCATATAGACAACATTTAATTTTACAAGAAGAATTCCCAACTTCACATCTAAACAAGTCTCATATTCTCCATACAAGATGAAGTATGCAATGTTAACTAATTTACATTTGCACATGAATATATTTTGATTTCACACAATGATGGCATAAATGAAGTTATCCCTTGAGACTCTTCATTTAAAAAAAAAACCTTTGAAGTAGTCATGGGAGAGGGTCCATATTGAATAGTTCACCAAGTTGTCCATATTCTCTATACAAGATGAAGTATGCTATGTAGACCAATAATCATTTGCACATGAATATATTTTGATTTCCCACGAGGATGGCATAGATGAGCTTCTCTATTGAGACTCTTCAATTTGTATAAAAACCTAGGAAATAATCATGGGAGAGGGTCCATATTGAATAGTTCACCAACTTGTCCATGCTCTCCTCTTCATGCTAGATTTATTATAACATGCCATTGAGCTTGACAGGGATGCCTCTACCTCAATGATTTCTCCTTTTTTCAGGGGATTTGCAACCTCCTCATTGTGTAATTAGTCAATTTATTCTCTTAATAGTTAACTTGTAACTTAATGAGTGTAATTTATTAAATTTATTCCCAAGACATCCAAACACCAACTTTTTTCTTCCCTCACAACTAATGTGGCATATTATGTGTAATGTCATCTCATCCAAAGGTATTGGAAATGAAGAATATTTCACTCATATTCTTTTGACTTCCAATACTTTTTTAACACAAAGGAAGTCATAATCCTATAGCTGTAATACCTTCAAAATTGAATCTCTTTACTTGACTCAAATAGAGTATAGAAATGAAACTTTAGTTCGAACATAAAGAGAAACCTTTAATAAGTGTTTATGTATCAATGCCAATAATTACCATGCTAACATATATGTAATTTAGTTAATTATGTTGGAACGTGTCATATTTCTTATATAATAGAACTAATACCTTATTTGTTTCTTCTTATGTAGGGGTATACCTCATAGTTTTGATAAAGAAACTCTTGGAGAGGGGAAACTCATGTAACAAAGCAAGAAAAACTAGAAGGAATATGCCCATTGAAAAGGAGAATGAGGTAAGAGAAAAGGCCAGGTTGGAAATGGAGAGAGTGAGACATGGTCTAGACATTTCCATTGATATTGCGACCAATCCTAATAGATTTGATGACATAACAACCTCTACTTTAGAACCACATGTGAAGCGGTTGCATCCAACAAGCCCAACTCAAATTCCAGCATAAACAAAATCTCCAACCGAAAATCCATCAACGAGCCATGTTGAAGCTCTTGAAGGCAGAGTTATATTGAGAGATGTTGAGTATCAAGTGTTGGACCTCTAAGCAATGATTAATTTGAAATATATCCAAGAAGACCACAACCATGTCGAGCACAATCCCAATATGGACCGACATGTGAATGAAGCACCACAATAGAGAATCCATGGGATTCGTAGCTCATGTCCACCTTCCCTACCTTGACTTTCTATTGCAAGAAAAAGGACTCCTAGATGTATCCATGTGGATGAAAGTTGTCTATCAGGCCTTGAAGGTCAATTTCCAAAACGCACTATCAATTGGCAATGTAGCAAATTAATGAAGGAATATTTTGAATCCAAAGGCGATGCCATTAAATGTCTATTATTACTATGCTTGTTAAATTCAAATTGTTTAGTAGTTGTTGAGAAAAATTCTGGGCATAAATATGGTTAGAAGTTCAGAGGCTAACAATCATATTGTTAGAAATCTCCAATCTACTTTTAATGTGATTGGGAAGACGTCTCGTAATAAATATCTTTGTGTGGCTCATCGCGTTTTATCAGAATTAGTTGTAAGCAAGTACACATGGCAACGTTGCCTCATTTCACACACTTCTCACATAATTAAATTAAATAGAAAAATTGTTAAGAAGTACTCTGTTATAAGAGAAAATATTTAGACTCTAGGTGGAAAATATTGTTGGGATTTCTTCGACAGGTTGCCTAGTCAATATATGAAGCTAATTTATGTTGTTAAGGACTTAGTACAAAAGTTATAGCATGATAATACCATAATTTCATCTAACCAAAGAGATGTGCTAAAGATGAGAAAAGTTTCTACTGAACGTGAACCCCGCGCCAAACACTTCCTTGACACAACAAAGACTGAACTCTATGAGAGATTCAGAAATGACCACACACAATTGAACCTGGGAAAAAGGTCCTTTGAGAAATGTAAACCATGGCACATTCATATATGCATTGATTTAAACACATGCTGTTGTAGATACCATGTAGAATATGAATATTTTTATGACATGTATAAACATATATTTTGTGATTTGCATACTAACCTTGAGCAGGGCTGCAATGAATTTGTAATACCACCGAATTCATTGAGAGATTTTATCATCATCATCATGTGTCCAAGGCATGAAGGACAAAAATACTATGGAAAATCATGTCTATATGAGAATTGTTCCAGTTGTAATGGGTTTTCTCTTCTAAACCATTGCATTCATGGAAGCGATGAGCATCAATTTGGAAATATGAGCGCAGAGATGCAAAGCTTCAAGTATGTAACCTATCAATCAGATAGTGTGAAGGAAAGTAAAAATATTGCATTGGTGAAGTCATAGGTGCAAATGATTATTGCATGTTTTTCCTCTTACATGTTCAGTTTCTACATATACATTCTTTAAAGGTCACATTCTAATACGACCCTTGTTTTAATGGAAACAGGTATGGTTATGTGGTTTTTTGATGAATTTCTACAAGAAAACCGAGCATTATGTTCAACATGTGCATGTAGCACGATGGTAGGATGAGCAGTACAGAAAATGAAGGGACATATTTCCCATTGGGACCATATTGTCAATTGTGGATTTTGTAGGAAACTACACCCTTCAGCCCACAAAATGAAATTCAGAGTCAATACTACCATTCCGACCAAGTCAGCATCATGGTACATATTACGTACATGGCCCCGAGAGAAGCATTAACAATAGGATAATACAAAAGGAGACAAACTTTTACATAAGTGATGACAAATGCCATGATCTGCATTATGTACAACACTGTTTTTGAATTTTCTATGATCAGCTAAAGGAGGGAGATATGCAGATGGATCAACATTGGATATGGTCAGATGGTTGTGCGGGCCAATTCAAAAATGTCTGAGTCTTCCAATGGATGAGTATGTTACATAAGACTTATAATGTGTCACATATATGGAACTACTTTGAGACCAGGCATGGAAAAGGTGAGCATGACAGGGCTGGTGCATGCATCAAGACCGCACTACAAAGGGAGGATATGAGGTTTACCAGAAGCCCCCACATCAAAGATGCAGAATCCATAGTTCAATGGTGCTCTGCAATAATGCCAGACTAAACTAAAGTGCAACATAGATCAACAGGGGTAGGAAGGCCAGTCAGTATTTTTTGGCATGTGGTTGACATAGATCGATCCCATTCCTACAGTTGTGAAACAATATAAGGAACACGTGGATTTCATTCAGTTCAAAGCTCAAAAAAAACCCTATTTGAAATATGGATGCAGAAACTTGCTTGGTTTTGCAACCCTTGTAGCAGTGGTGAATGGGATGAATGCAAATGCATGGATTGGGTTGATGATTGGGACCATGTGTCACTTGCAATTTACCCACGTGTATTCAGTGAAACAACCCACTTGGAGGAGGGTTAGTTAGCGATTTCAACAGACTACGACCATATCTCAGATCTTGTAGAACCATGACACATATATGCAGTTGTTTCCCCAAAAGACAATGAATGGGGCATAGATTATTGGTTGGCATGATGTATTCGAGGTAAGAAAATACTGAACGGATCATTGATTGATGATAAAGGAAATGAATTTCCTATTGGCATGATGGTGGTTGAGGGTGAATATCTTAAACTAGATGGGAAATGAAGAAGAACTAGTGGTCATGTATTTGTGGATTACAAACCAGGTTCTGTGGTCTATCACTTCACAAATTTTTTTGTTGACACAAACATCCATCTATAGACAATGCCAAACAAGAACACAACCAGGTATGTTACTTCTTTCCTCATTCATATCATGAGATATTGATGGATGAAATTAGCAGTAGAGAGGATCTAGATGGCTATATTGAATGATATTGGGTAATTACATTTACACTCCACTTGGGTGAAACCCTAGTTTGCATAATTTGGCTTGGAGGCATTCCTGGGTCATGAAAAGTCAAGGGAGAGGCCACCTTGGACATAATACCATGCCATGATCCCAATGGAACTAACGGTTCATCCATTGGATCCTCGGTCAACATTCTATCGTGAGTTGCAGTAGGCCTGCAAAAGCCATTCAGGGACGCCTGGGCCAATTCAAGGTCGGGGTCCCCATACCAAACTGGGCGATGATTTCCAAATCCGTCGGCTCTTGCAGGTGTGTTTGGGCATGAACGCCATGGGAATGCCACCCCCAACTTCCTGACACAAGGTTTTGCAGGGCCAGTACACCGTTGCAAGGGTTGCATGGACCCCACTGGGACAAAACCCTAGTTTTCAAAATCTGTCCTGAAGGCATGCCCAAGCAGTGCAGAGTCAGGTGGGAGGCCACCCTAGCCATAATAATGTGCCATGATCCCAATGGAACTAGTGATTTTTCCATCAAATCCTCAGTCAACGTTCTATGGCAAGTTGCAGTAGGCCTCCAAAGCCGTTCAGGGACGTCTGGCCAATTCAAGGTCGGGGTCCAAAAACCAAACTGGGGGGAGATTTTTGATTTCGTTGAATCCTGCATGTTTTTTTGGCATGGCCTCCATGGGAAAGCCACCCCTGTCCTCTCAGCATAGGGTTTTTCATGGATGGTGCACCATTTCTAGGGTTGCATGGACCCCATTTTCAACTCAACATAAATCAATAACCGGAGGTCGGATCGATGAGCCATCGAATTCATTGGTCTCCTAGCATACCATTACCTCTAGTGGGCCCTCTCCACAACATTTTCATGGCTCAGTGAGTTCATTGTGCATCAGTTTCGTAAACTAGGGTTTTTCTCAGTTTCCTTCAATGCAACTCTCGCATTGGTGGGTTAACTCTGCAAAAACCTCCACCATGCCAGTATTGGTAGTGTTTCCATATCAGCATTGGCTATACACCCTTGTCAGAGCCAAAAACATGCAATCTTGTTTCTCCATTTGTCTTTTCTCTCCCGGACCAAGAGTGACCAAGTGGCCCTATACGCCATTTTCATGCGACTTTCAACTCGACATAGCTCGACAACCGAAGATCGGATTGATGAGCTGTTGACTCCATTGGTCTCTTGGAATTTGATTACATTTATTGGGCCCTCTCCACTATGTTTTCATGGACCAGTGAATTCATTGTGCATCGGTTTCATAAACTAGGGTTTTATTTAGTTTCCTTCAATGCAACTCTCGCATTGGTGGGTCAACTCTTCAAAACACTCCACCATTCCATTCTTGGTAGTTTTTCCATATTGAAATTGGCCATACACACTTATCGGAGTTAATGGCATGCAATCTTTCTACTCCGTTTGGTTTTTTGCTCTCGGACCGAGAGTGACCAAATGTCCCTGAACGAAATTTTCATGCGACTTTCAACTCGACATAACTTGACAACCGGAGGTCAGATCGAGAAGACGTCAACTCTGTTGGTCTCCTGGCATGCCATTACCTCTAGTGGTCCCTCTCCATGACATTTTCATGGCCCAGTGAGTTCATTATGCATCAGTTTCATAAACTAGGGTTTTTCTTAGTTTCCTTCAATGCAACTCTCGCATTGGTGGGTCAACTCTGCAAAAACCTCCACCATGCCAGTATTGGTAGTGTTTCCATATCAGCATTGGCTATACACCCTTGTCAGAGCCAAAAACATGCAATATTGTTTCTCCATTTGTCTTTTCTCTCCCAGACCAAGAGTGACCAAGTGGCCCTATACGCCATTTTCATGCGACTTTCAACTCGACATAGCTCGACAACCGAAGATCGGATTGAAGAGCTATTGACTCCATTGGTCTCTTGGAATTTGATTACATTTATTGGGCCCTCTCCACTATGTTTTCATGGACCAGTGAATTCATTGTGCATCGGTTTCATAAACTAGGGTTTTCTTTAGTTTCCTTCAATGCAACTCTCGCATTGGTGGGTCAACTCTTCAAAACACTCCACCATTCCATTCTTGGTAGTTTTTCCATATTGAAATTGGCCATACACACTTATTAGAGTTAATGGAATGCAATCTTTCTACTCCGTTTGGTTTTTTGCTCCCGGACCGAGAGTGACCAAATGTCCCTGAACGAAATTTTCATGCGACTTTCAACTCGACATAACTTGACAACCGGAGGTCAGATCGAGAAGACGTCAACTCCGTTGGTCTCCTGGCATGACATTACCTCTAGTGGTCCCTCTCCACCACATTTTCATGGCCCAGTGAGTTCATTATGCATCAGTTTCATAAACTAGGGTTTTTCTTAGTTTCCTTCAATGCAACTCTCGCATTGGTGGGTCAACTCTGCAAAATCCTCCACCATTCCAGTATTGGTAGTGTTTCCATATCAAAATTTTCCATACACACTTTTTGGAGCCAATGACATGCAATCTTGCTGCTCTATTTGGTTTTTCGCTCCCGGACCGAGAGTGAGCGAGTGTTCTTGAATGACATTTTGATGCGACTTTCAACCTAACATACCCTAAAAACCGGAGTTTGGATCAACAAGACATCAAATCCATTGGTCTCCCACAATGAAATTACCTCTAGTGGGCCCTCTCTACAGTGTTTTCATGTCCCAGTGAGTTCATTGTGCATCGGTTTCGTAAACCAGGGGTTTTCCCAGTCTCCTTTAATGCAACTCTCGCATTGGTGGGTCAACTCTGCAAAACCATCCACTATGCCAGTCTTGGTAGTGTTTCCATATCAACATTATCCATCCACACTTATCAGAGCCAACGACATGCAATATTTCTACTCCATTTGGTTTTTTGCTCCTGGATCGAGAGTGGCCAAGTTTCCCTGAATGACATTTTCATGTGCCTTTCAACTCAACATAACTCGAGAAAAGGAGGTCGGATCGATGAGTTATTGACTTCGTTAGTCTCCTAGAATTCCATTACCTCTAGTGGGCCCTCTCCACCATGTTTTCATGGCCCAGTGAGTTCATTGTGTATCGGTTTTGTAAATTATGGTTTTGCTCAGTTTCCTTTAATGCAACTCTCGCATTGGTGGGTCAACTCTGAAAAAACCTCCACTGTGCCAGTCTTGGTAGTGTTTCCATATTGGCATTGGCCATACACACTTGTTAGATCCAATTGCATGCAATCTTGCTGCTTCGTTTGGTTTTTATCTCCTGGACTGAGAGTGACCAAGTGTCCTTGGACCCCATTTTCATGCAAATTTCAACTCGACATAATTCGGCAACCGAAGGTCAGATCGACAAGCTGTTGACTCTGTTGGTCTCTTGGCATGCCATTACCTCTAGTGGGCCCTCTCTAATGTGTTTCAAGGACCAATGAGTTTATTGTGAATCAATTTCATAAACTAGGGTTTTTCTCAGTTTCCTTCAATGAAACTCTCGCATTGGTGGGTCAACTCTACAAAAAAATCCATCGTGCCAATATTTGTAGTGTTTTCATATCAACATTGGTGATACACACTTATAAGAGCCAATGACATGCAATATTTCTGCTCCGTTTTGTTTTTCGCTCCCGGACCGAGAGTGGCCAAGTGTCCATGAACGACATTTTCATGCAAATTTCAACTTGACATAACTCGAAAAATGAAGGTCGGATCAACGAGTCATTGACTCTGTTGGTATCTTGTAAATCCATTACCTATAATGGGCCCTTTCCACCATGTTTGCATGGCGCATTGATTTCATTGTGCATCATTTTCATAAACTAGGGTTTTGTTGGGTTTCCTTCAATGAAACTCTCACATTGGTGGGTCAACTCTGTGAAACCCTCTACCATGCTAGTTTTGGTAGTATTTCCATATCTACCTTAACCATACACACTTGTCGGATCCAGTGACATGCAATCTTGCTGCTTCGTTTGGTTTTTCGCTCTGAGATCGAGAGTGACCAAGTGTCCATGAATGACATTTTCATGCGACTTTCAACTCGACATAACTTGAAAACCGGAGGTCGGATTGATGATCCATTGACTCCTTTGTTTACATGCCATTACCTCTAGTGGTCTCTCTCCAAAATGTTTGCATGGAACAATGATTTCATTGTGCATCGGTTTCATAAACTAGGGTTTTGCTCAGTTTTCTTCAATGCAAATCTTGTATTGGTGGGTCAACTCTGCAAAACCCTCCGTCGTGCCAATCTTGGTAATGTTTCCATATTGACATTGGCCATACACAATTATCAGAGCCAATGACATGCAATCTTGCTGCTCCGTTTGTTTTTCGCTCTCGAACCGAGAGTGACCAAGTGTCCCTGAATGACATTTTCATGCGACTTTTAACTCGACATAACTCGACAATCAGAGGTTGGATCGATGATTCGTTGAATCCGTTTGTATCCTAGCATGAAATTACCTCTAGTGGGCCCTTTCCACCATTTTTTCATGGCACAGTGAGTTCATTGTGCATCGGTTTTGTAAACTAGGGTTTTTCTTAGTTTCCTTCAATGTTGTCCAAATATTGCATACTTGCAAATTTGAATTTCAACTTATATTATCTTCATGATCAGGTATATTCTAGCATTGGTTATGAATTCTAATTTGGAAAAAATTTGGGTTGAATTTGTTAAGTGATTTAACACATCTTGAAAATAATTTTTTTAACATATGTCTTGAAAATAAAAGAGTAGATTTATTGATGTTGTAATTTGTTGTAATAAGAGATTATGGATATGTTATATGCTTGGAAAGAGTTCCCTAAGGGATGTATCTTCATGGTGTTAACGTACACTTGGAATAGGGTTTATTTTGTTGGGTTTCCTTGTGATATTAGGATGAAGAGAAGTGAAATATTGGACCATAGTGACCACCTTCACATACATGTTGAGGAGAAGCAAATGAGCATAGTAACCACCTTGGCACACATATTGAGGATAAGCATTGGATCATTGTAACCACCTCTGACACATATGTCAAGGAGCATTGGGTACAATAAGATATTGTACACAACTAGAGGAGGAATGCATTACATGAGGAAACTTGGATATGCGTGAGGACAATAGGGTTTATATATGTAAGAAAAACTTGGAGAAGGAGATATAATACTAGATGAATTGATGATTTTCTTGCATATTCCATAGGTTTTTGTTGTGAAGTCAAAGGAGGTAGAATTAGGGTTCCAACCCTATAGAAGATACAAAGAAAAGAGCTAATGTCTTTTGTGACATTGCAGTCATGTTCTTGTGTGATACATGGAGGTTAGGGAAAGAACATGGAAAACTTAACTTGATAAGTCTTGAGCTTCTTTTGATGCCTTTCTTAGAAGAATATTTTTTTAAGTTTAGTTTATTTTCCATGGAGGTCTTGGTGCTTGTGTTGATGCAATAGTAAAATACCTAAGGTTTGAGGAATCATCCTAGGATATACATGTTGACGTTGAAACTAGTGCTAGACTTCTTTGGAAATCCATGTGCTTCTATGATGAAAGATTATCAGAGTTTATAAACCCTAATGAGGAAAACAATTATAGTGTGGATACCTTAATGACAACAATGATATTTTTGGGATAGCATCGCTTATGATTTCCAAATATATATACATACATATAATATATATACATATATATAGGAACTGTTTCAATTGTCCAAATATTGTGTACTTGGAGATTTGAATTTTAGCTTATATTATCTTTATGATTGGGTAGATTCTAGCATTGGTTAGGAATGCTAATTTGAGATAATTTTGGGTTGAATTTGTTAAGTAAAATTCAATTGTGTTTATTTTGTTAGCTATCCTAAGTGAAAACCTTTGGATAGGTCATCATGCACTTGTGTATTCCATTTAGATGATGAATAACGAAAATCCTCTGAAATAAAAGGAACTTGCTAGCCCGAACGACCCTTCAAACCATGATTGTACACTCAAAGAGAACATGTCTATACCAAATGAAGGATCAATAGGGATTATGTGTCTTTTATAGAAGACACATATTCATGAACTTGTTTCATTTTTTATTTGTCAAGGAAGAACAATTTTTATGTCTTGGACCTCATCACACATGTTTTTTCTTATGTGATATTTTAGTTTCTGTTATGTAGAACCATTTAGACCATATACCTAAGCTACAAGAGAAAATAGAGAAAAACTAAGGTTTCACGAATTACAAACAATAAACCTAAAAACTAGGGTTTATAAATTTACACATATAACTACAAACTAGCACAACAAGATTTGAACCTGAAATCCGATGTTAGAATCTGACGTCATCCGACATTTCGTACGGATGTGTCGGACATCAATCACTGAAAAGCATGGTGATCAAAAAAAAATTATATTGCCGTCAAATATCCGACACATTAGGCATCGCATATCCTACCCCTAGTGTGTTTCATATTCCACCCCTACGTGTCGGATCTCTGACGGTATGGTGTCGGATATTCGATAGTATGGTGTCGGATATCCAATGGTATGTGGACCCAATAGTGTCAGATATTCAACCCCTTAATGTCGAAGATCCGATGAGATGTGTAGGTTTAAAAAATAATGTAAGGTTTACATGATTTTAAATTTATGGTCGCATATTTTTAACGGTAAATATGTTTAAGGTGTCAAATATCTGACGCATGGCCATTATAAATATATATTGTTTTAAACATTTTCAAATGTTTTTTGTAGAAGCAATGGATGATTTGCGAAATTATTTGTTCCTCAACGGAAAATTTGCGAAAATTCTTTGCTCCTCGATGGATGTTTTCAGGAATTGTTTTATTCTTCAACGGGTGGTTGTGGGATTTTGTTTTTCATCGATAGACAGATTGCCAGGAATTTTTTATTCTTATACTTCTCTCCGTTTGACAAAATGTTGATGTGTGGAACTTAATTTTTTAAGACAACAAGTTATATTCATTAACGAAGTTTGTGACAAAATGTCAAATAGAAATATTCCGGATCCAAACGAAGACAACCGACAATTGCTTACTAGACTATGGGATGCAGCAAAACGAAGGGGTGATGGAAAATGTTATTTTTTGTGTACTCAATGCAAGGGATTTAAGAAGAGAAGAATATTGATCTCAACAGCCACAAAACATTGCAGGGAACATGGACACACTAAGGGGGGGAACAAATATCATCCGTTTGTAGGTTTAGCATTATAAAGTTTATTATATTCATTTTTTTGGTAATTGTATGTATTAATTTTATTTTTCATATATTAATGTATATCTATTGATGTTTCCATCTATTTATATTAAAGGAAAGACACCATACAGAATATCGTCCAAAGGAAGTGCTTTCAGAACAAGTTCAGGATCGGGATCATGGAGCGTGTATGTTTAATAAAGAACAAGTGAATGATCATATTGAACAAGATGATGATATCGATAATGTAACTGAAGATGATGGTACAAATACATTGATCCATGATTCATTTAATGTTAGGATGGATGATGACAATGATGTTGATAATGAAAATGATGATGACTTTGATGATGTTCATGATATACCTCTTCTCGATAAGGCATATGAACCCCTTTATGAAGGCTCCAAAAACAATATTTTCTCTACTGTATTGTTGATAATGAACTTGAAGGTTATGAATGGTATTTCAAACATTGTGTTGTCCCTAAAGTTGGACCTAGACTACGGGATCCAAGCTTAAGGAAATCTTAGTTTGACAATGACCAAATCAAATGAAATCAAATCAAGAAGACAGACTGGTATAAAACTTAAGGCCAATATATCTTCAGAGTACTATAAGGTACTAGGCTGGTATCAAATGTTTATACAGTTTTAGGTATGAGATTACACTATGACACATACATATAGCTGGTGTATGTCACAAATAATTAGATACAAGTATTCACAAGAAAAGCAGAATGTGTAATAGGCTGGTAAAACAATGAGGGCTGCAAGAAAAATTATAGAGATCATATAACATAAACATACAGAACAGCATTCAATAAAAAGGATTCTATGATCCTGATAACATAAAGTGAAACTATGACTGTGTATGAATATTAAAGATAACTGTTTCTTCAAATAAGAATTACAATAATGGATTGTGAATGACCATATATGTAAAAGAATTACCAAAGAAACAGTTCATGAAGTACAGAAACAAATCATCATTATATTTCATACAAAAACTAGAACCTGTTGAAGCTGCAAAGATTTTATGCTATACAGAGCTGTTTACAATCCATCCAGCATCATCCCCAAAACTGCCAACCTGTAGTCCCCTTCTCGAGACCTCTGGCTGGGACCTCCCTCTTTCTCTTGTTACATCTTGCCTTTTATAACTTTTACAATGCATTACATAATGTAAAACAAATCTAAAATAAAGGATCGAACCCACATGGAGATCTTTTGATCCTATTAAACTGGGCTATGCTGTGGATTTGGATAATATCAATGATGTGGATTTTGAGTCTTAAAATCCTGACATCTATGCTATATTGTCCTTGAAAAGATGGACCTGCTAAAATTACTCTGCCACCTGTAATTTATTCTACAACTGAATAGTAATGAACCCTCTTTTTTACCTCCATCTCAATAGCTTTCATATCAATACTGTAGTTGTGCCCTGCTTCAAAGATATTGTAACGATTATGGTTTTGTACAGCTATAATAGGAATAAGTAACCGAGTTGCCACATCAACGGTCTCAAACCTGACATCTGGAGTTTTCTACTGGAGATCTATACAGGTTCTCATATGTATCTCTCCAGAATTTACAAGGGATGCGTTGAACGAGTCCCGATACGCTTCTCTCCAGCTGTGACAAGCTTCTCAACTCGAGCAACTATATGCTTTCCATATGTATACTTCTTAAAGTGATTTAAATGCACTTTAATGCCGTTGAACGAGTCCCGATACGCTTCTCTCCAGCTGTGACAAGCTTCTCAACTCGAGCAACTATATGCTTTCCATATGTATACTTATTTAAGTGATTTAAATGCACTTTAATGTGACAAAGAATGAAATCACATTGTTAATCATCACAGGTTTCCAAAACCTTTTGAACAACATAATTTGCCAACTGATCTTTCATCATTGCCTGTAGAGCCCAGCATCTCACTGATCAGAATCTGTCGCTCAGTTGGACCTCCAAATTGTAAACATTTCTCAATAACATTTGAAGCAATTGACTCATCTGAACTATTTGTCGAGCTAGTTTCTCAGCAGCATGCTCATGTGGTTTAGCATGTTCAAGGACGTGCTGTATCACATAGTTTCCATATCGATCTTGGGCCAGAGTGCAGACAGATTGCAAGATCTCATCCATTATAATACTCTGTATCTTGTCCTCTTTGCAGTGCTCCAACATTCTTTGAATACACGACAGCCATATGTCTGGGAGGACAGTGCCACAACTTGCCCAAAAAATGCCAAAATAATGAAATGTATTTTATATTGAGAAATACACTCAATACACTTCTGGATAACATGGTTCTTGTGCGGTAATTCCTTCTGTAATAGCTACAATTGGACACAGTTCCACATGAGCTCCTAAAGTTACCAGTTTGATAAGGCTTTCATCAATTTCTGCACATTTTGTCTCCACTTGACCTGTATCTTTATCTGCTTCTACAATCTGTTTTCCAGCAAGGATGTTATTATCTTTGGTTTGTCCATTGCTCATTTCCCCATAAACCTTGGGGTCTATGCCATTTACCTGCTGGTCAGCTTTAAGAATTAACCCAGTTGCATTGTGTTTCTCATCTGCAAAACCATAGGACATTGTTGTACACTCATTGCCTGTTGCAATGGTCATTTCTCTCACTGCTTGTCTTGCTAACGACAATACATCTTCTATTTCGTCATATTTTATAGCTATTGGATAAGAAAACAGAAAATCTGGACGGTTGATTCTTTCAAATGCATCAACAGCTTGAAATGCAACATGTATGTCAGGAATGCGTTCCAGTTTTTCAGAGTTATAAACACAAAACTTAGGAGCCAGAATAGCTGCCTCAAGTGAAAGGAACTTAACGGTCTTGCTAGCTTTAACCTTATGAAAATAGCCTCCTGATGTGTAGCGCCCAAATTTCCTGGTATCGATGAGGATTGTAAATGAGTAAGATCCCATAACACTGACAGTCACTGGCCCTGATTCATTTAGCTCCTCCATACCTTTTACTCCATGGAAAAATACCTCATCTCCATCTGCCAAACCAAGCCTTTGTTCTTCTACAACTGTCACTGTTGCAGGAAAGTCTTGAGTTATAATCTCTATCACTACACAACCTGTCCCATTTTGATCTAGCACACAACGCATAACATGTCCATCCAATTCCTGGACGAGCTTCAATTCCTGGTCTGTATCAACAACCTCGACAGCCTTCTGAATGACTCTACAGCCATACATTTATAGACTAACTCCATTTAATTTCTCTGGCAGTTGGGAAAATCTCTCTATTGCTGGGCATTTTATGTCATTTGATTTCTCATATTCATTACATTTTTTATGTTTTTACAAAGGCATTCATCATAAACCAGCTATGTATTCATCCTTCATCTGATATTTCTTACAAAGCAGCAAGTGAACTCTAGTCATATTTTATAAGCAACTGACAACAGATTCCTTTAAACACTCCAGGAAGGTGTACTTATTTATGCAAACCCTGCATATTTCAAAACATTTCAAAAGCATCTCCACTACTGGCAGCAAGAAAGAAGACTTAGCCTCCTTCTGATGTTTGTATGTCACCTGAGTTCAACCACTTGGCATTTGTATGAGTACTGTATGAAACATGTAATTGGTGAACATATTCCATATATCCATAATGATTTTATTCTTAATCAAGACTTTGACACTAAACCCCTATTTTTCAAAATTTTAAAACCATTACAAATAATAATTTTGCTGGAGTAGATCTGGAGATAACATCTGGCTCTGTCTGGGGATGGCATGCTCCCTGTGAGCCACCAAGAACAAGTAGACCAAGTGCCTTGTTTCCATTGGGCTGGAGTCTTCATAACCAATCTCTGCTACTTAACAAACCACTGACTGAATCTCTAAACTACTCTGCAAACTGAAATAATATTCTCACAACAATCTGATCACACTGTATAAACTTTAAAGAAATGCTTGAACAATCAAGCTTATTTATTCACAGCTCCTACACTAACCAAAACTACTTTCTTTTGATCAGGTAAAATCATGCTTCCAGTGAAGCCACACAAGTATCTGAATGCGTAATGAAAATCTTGATCTGTGCATTAAAAAAATGAAGACAGGAACAACAATCATCATTTGTCTGTAATCATCATCTGTCTGTAATTTATCATACAATGTATATTGAAACCTTGAATCAAAAACTTCCTTAATGTAGTTAGCTATCGGGTCATGCCATTTTTTGAGTTTTGAATTATCAGACTCGTCCTTATTCTCAATCCTGAAAGACACCTGAAAAGGGATTTGGACTGACAAATTCTGTAAAGCTTCAATCTCTTTTTTATCAAATTCTTTTAAAAAGATGACTTCAGATTCTGAATTTGACATTAGATAAAAAGACAAAATGGAAGAAACATTTTCATGAATGCTCATATCACTCCATTCCTTGAAATTTTTAATGGAAAGAATATCTGCCCTAAACTCTGTCTTCTCCAATACAATCCAAAAATCTATTGATGACTTAATCGACCCCACTGGAAAATCCACTGATCTGGAAATGATGCATAAAGGGGACCATGGAATATGAAGATTCATTTCAGAAGAAAGGAAAAGAAAACCTCCCTTTGTCAAAAACAATCTGACATTTGAACTGCTTAAAGATTTCATATAATCAACAAATGGATCAATGAAACTATAAGGAATTACCTTTTGCTGAAGATCAAAATATCTCTGTATATCCTCTTCCTCATAATGGCTACCACTTTCAGCTAGCTGCAAATTGAATTGTACATATGGCTGCTCAATGTCTTATACAGATTCAGGATGATTGATTTCTATACAATGCTGTTCCTCACCAAAATTTGATTCATAATTCTCATACACCTGTTGGCTGCTCCTCAAATCAACAAAGGCTGAT